>VDFB02322083.1:26576671-26617745 GCA_007258455.2 Sequoia sempervirens | reverse complement strand
AATCCAATATGATCTTTAGGATAAGATAAATAATGAAGGAAATAATAATAGCCATTGGGTTGACCTAGCCAAATAGATTGGTAAAGACCTTATCTATAGATTCAACATCTATCCTAATTGCTATTATTCCATTATCTTTCCTTTTCATTATTCTAAGTTTAGGATCGTAGCCTTAGCTAATTAGTACATGAAGTTAGGAAACATGTGCACCTAAGGGAACATTGCTTTTGAGTGATGGGTCCTAGTAGCAATAACAGCATGAGCCCTCTAATATAGTATTCTGGGTAGCATCCCCCTCAATTCATCGATCTCTTTCATCCCTGCAAAAACCTCCCTTACTCCTAATATGTTGACCCATTCATATTCTCTAATATAAATTGGCTCTCTAGGTGGATTAATCCTAATCATTGTTTGTGCTTGGGGCCTCCTCGAGATAGGTAAAGGGTCCAACACCTCTGGATGGGACTTTGGAAGTGGCGTATTTGGCTGGTTCCATGTTCAGCTCTCTATAATTCTTTGTATGTCCTATGTTTGTTCTCTATCTATCCTCTGTCAATTCAATGAGCTCACACTAGGCTAATAATAAGATTTTGCTTGCTCATCGTATCATCTCCTATTGAATCAGAAAAGATGCATTCTTCGAACAAGATGTTATGATCACATTCTCGCATGAATATAGTTGTAGTTCTAATGGTTATCCAATCAAGATGGATCGACACTGTATCTATGGGGCCCCTCTCCTTAATGACTCATTCTTGGGGAGCAAGGAAAAAATATCAATCAATTTGAGGTAGAAGCTAATTGGTAGCTTGCGTACCAAGTCGAGCCTATGAAGCCCCTCTCTTAATAGTTGGTGAAGGAAGAGATGAAACCAACACTTTGGAGTAATTAAGAATAATAATGATGGGAAGAATCACTATTCCCTCCCACTCCAATTTCAAAGGGCCTTGAACAAGTCATTGGTTCGGGACTTGTGCATCTACAGAAAGGAAGATCGAAGCTTCATCAGAAAGTGTATTAATAAACCTATTTTATTTATTTAATTAATCATTGCACATTCCTCTACCACTTCAATTTAAAAATAATAGAAAATTAACATTCACTACAATTAAAAAAATGCTTTTGCATCTCCACCATTCATTCAAATCAAAGTAATCTTCACAATCTATTTTCCTTAATCCTTATCTTATTCTTTTGCACTTGTCTCAAACCACTACTTATAAGCATATAATTTCCTCATGCATTTGAGCTAATCTCAACCCTCCATTATTTTCTCTTGAAATACAATAAATCCCTCTCCTCTAATCTAATATATAATCTTTACTCTCTATATCTCCATCAAAAATATATTAAACCATCATCCTTAAGCTAATTTAAACAAAATACAAACAATTATATGCTACCTAAATACTTGGCAAAGAGCAACCACAAGACAAAGTATCTTCATCAACATATCTAGAGAACATCCAAGTCGTAAAAGGGAGTGTTGGTAAGAAGTTTATGTTGTTCTCGTATTTTTTTATTTTTCTCTCTTTTTATTTTATTTTATAATGGACGTGTATGCCAATTTAGAATTAGGGGTTTGTTTTGTGTTCATTTCTCTTGTTTTATTCAAGATTTTGACATCCACAACTAGACCCTCTTAATATTTAGGTAAATATAAAATAAATAATATATATTTATCCCCCTCATCAAGCTTAACATGTATGCCTCTAGCTAACTCAAAAAAATATTAATTACATTTAAATGCTTGAATATCAAATATCCTTCCTGCGTTTTTAATGAGTATTATTTTTATTTTAAATAAAAATTATTAATAAGGATCTTAGTTTGGTATATTTCACCTATCTTTCATAAATTATGTGGTAGTATCCTAAAAAACATTTAGAAGGATGAAACTGAGGAGACACAATTGTATTATTCCTTTGGTCTTCTTGTCTAGCTTTATCTAGCCTACATCCATTATTCCTTCAAGATTTTATGTTTCCTTTTATCTAATCTTCATGACATATTAAACCCTTGTCTCATACACTAAATAGATAGAGAAAATAAAATGAGAAACCACCAATTGGTTTATGTAAATTATTGGACACTAAAATGATGGTACACAAGAAAAAACCCACATCCCACTATGCATTGAAACATGTACCCAAGATAGAAACCAATTAATGACAAGATTCTCCACTGTTCCCAATGTAACTCAAATTGGTCACCTTTTACCATGAACTCCTTATTCAATGGAATTACAATAATATCCCTAGTCCACCTATTATCCTTTCTATTTTTCTCAAGTATTGCACTAAAATACTTTGGAACTCATTTTCTTACTTTCTAAGGGTTTGATGAGAATTGTAATCATCTCCAAAATATTCCTTGATACGTTTTATATATCTTAATCATAAATATCTTAAATTATTATTTTTACCTAAGTTAGCACTCTAGATCTAAATTTATTCACTCTAGAAAGTGTTTAGAGAAAACAACATTGAACATAAGATTGCAAGTGAATATTACATTAATCCTAACACTTATTGATTCTATCCTAGTTATATTTAAAATCTAATATGGTAATTTATTAATCTTGAACGAGTATCTAGTGATGTAAATTGCACACCCTTACAATTTCACATTGCATGATGTCCTCTCTTTATCCTTTTGATATAAATTGATTAATTTCAAAATGTTAACACTTGAATTCTTCATTTTTTTAATTACATGTTGTCATCGGTTTTTTGTGTTTGAGTTCTTCTAGATGGGAGAATTTCGCATGGACATCAGTGCACTGTGCTAGAATCTTGTGAAAATTCATGATTCTAATGGCCATTGGATCATTACTTTCTCACTACCTCTTCAGACATAACACCCTTGCATTCAGTCATGTAAAAAAAAATCAACCCAACTTCTTGTTTTAGAAAAAAAGAGAGCTTAAATTTTTACTCTCACACATTTTTTTGTTTACACAAATCTTGAAGTAACACTTTCACCATTGGAGACAAAACAAGATATTATCTACATTGCATGCCATTATGTCTCTCTCAACAACAATCTTCAAGCAATGAATCGCCCTTGTAGATTTTTTGAAGCTTCAAGGTGATTTCACTCTATATTTTCATTCTATCTTATTCAATATTAACATTTGAATGCTTTAGGTGTTAGTATTTTGTTATTGAGATATTTATATTACTAGTTACAATATATTTATATTCAAGTTATTATATTTTTCATCTTTCAAAATGTCTATTAGGGTGCTGCCACAATAGTGGTTTACATTTTCTAGGAGATCCTGATTTTTGCTGAAATCACATATTTTTAGAAAATATAATGATTTAAGCCTTGAAAAGTTCCATTTAAAGGATTCCAATTGAAGAGGGTTTGATCAAACTACCTTAGACCAAGCCCACTTGGATAAAACCCTGCTAGTTTTAAACCATACCTATAACAGAGTCTCCTTTACACCTATCAAAATGCTGATAAAAAACCACTTTTGATTTACCTTTTGGGGGATCAAAAGAATTCATTTAAAATTTATTTTTCTATAAGTATGTAGTCCTTATTATAAGCTTCCAAAAAGTATAATTTTATTTAAATTTAATTTGATTATTATATTTATTTTTATTTCTTGTGAATGTATCAAGCTTTCTGTTCTACACATGTGAAAAAATGGAAGATTATCAATTTTTTTTTGAAAAATATGATTGCACCAAATTGAAGTCCTCAATCCAACAAAAATAAATAAATTGAATTTTGATACTTACAAAAAAAGTTGTTATACGGTCTGCCTATGTCTGAATTGTAATTGGTTTGACTTCAAACTTGATTAAGGAAAAAATATTCAATAAAACACTATGAAACCAATTGGAAGCACTATATATCATAGTTACAAATCTAAATTCGAAAAAATTAGGATTTTATCCTTCATGGAAAAAAAGTTATTTATTATACAGTGAGCATCACTCCTTAAAAATGGTGTTTACTGATTTTTTTTTCTTTTCAAAGGAGATGGAAAAGGAAGTGCAATCTGATTCCAAAATTTTTGAAAAAAATATTTAGAATCTACAAACAAAATGCACAAATCACTAGTTTGCATCATCTTCAAATTTCTCATGGTTTAGATGCTATAGGTGTCCGAAAGTGAATATTTAGTTAGAAAAAATTAGTTTAGTGTCCAGTTTGGCCAAAAATTGTAAACCAGTATTGTGGGATCACCCATTAAAAACCTTGGTTTTCATGGAGGTAGGAATACCAAAATGGGGGTTCGACTAAGGCAAACCCCTAAACAAACAAACCAAAAACATTTTCCCCTTTTTTGAGTGTGCAATTTTTTCATTGAAGAAGGATAAGTGTAATATGATTTTATCTCTTTAAACTCACCCTTTCATTTACTTTCCATTTAATAGTTATATTTTGTTATCATTTTCAATATATAAATATTCCTCATACTGTTTAAGTTTTTCATTTCTATTTTTGTGTGTAGAATTTTGTTTTTGATGTTTTGTACATTTCATTTTTCTTCTATCTCTAATGACAACATGGCACAAGGATTTCCATGCTATGTGTTGGTGTCTAAGGCTGAGGATTTTTGCAAGTCATAAAATCATCTTCAAAACTAGTACTTTTTGATTTTGTATACTTTTAGCTATAATTCCTAGTGTACAGATATTTTTTCCCTAGTTTATTATAGTTGGATACTTGAATTTGTAAAATAATAGTTTATATTTTATTTCCAAATATAAACACTATAAAAAGAATAATTAGAATAGTTTTCAGAACTATGGATTCATCCTATTGTACTAGCGATAAATTAATATTGAAAGTCTTCTATATTTTCTATACGTTACATTTTTCACATAATAAATTTTGGTGAACCCAAAGTTCTTACACTAAAACCTTTTTGCATTTTAAAAACAAGCACATAAAACATAAAAATTACACAAGTATTTTTCTCTTGCTTGCTAGAAAATAGTCAGGTTGTGTGTTGTGAACTTTCTTATGATTTTTACAACCCAATCTCTTTCTTTAGGTTATGTAGTTAGAATAAGTATTCATACATTAAACATGCAACAATATAAACCTTTTTCTACACCTATTTGCATGGCTCTTGACTTCTCAATAGAACAATACACTCTCGAGATGCCACAATCACCACCTATAATCACTCTTGATCCCGGTTCCCCATGTCACACATCTCCTCCCATGGATGCAAGATTTGATCATTAGGCTACATTAAGGGTTCCTTGTACAAAGATACAAAATATTGACCAAATCTTGCATAACTACCAAATATTTCTAGTTGAAAATAACCTAGTTGAAGCGATGCCGATCATTGATGCTATTCAAACTATACTTATGTCAAACCCTCAATCTAGGGAATTTCATAAAGAATTGGCACATGCATTATTCACAATAATATCCCATCCTATAATTTTTTCATTTCAAACAGTATATATGTAAAATATAATATTAATAAAACAAAAATTTCTATATTGATTCCAATACCTATTATGCACATGGTGACCACTACACCCATGGCCACGATAGCTACTCCTACTATTTATTTTTATTTTGGTTTCTTTGGAAGAGTGTTTGACACCTCTCAACCTTTAGGTTATAATTATTTCACATCTACTAGCCCATAAATATCCACCGTTCATACACATACCACAAACCCCATTCTTAACCAATTAATGTAGAACATTGACCATCTCCAAAGCCAACTTGATTTGCTAACTAGCATTTCATATCAACATTTGATCACTCCTTATTATAGATATTGTATATGAAAAATTTGGATAAAATAAGAATGATAAAACAAATAACATACATTACTTCATCCAAATCTTTAATACCTCAAATAGACGCAATGATGGATGAATTATTTGATTGATTTGATATGATGGTTGCTCAATTCAGCAGCATAACACAGAGATGGAGATGATAGATAGAAATGGACGAATGATTCAAGAATGATTTTGGCAGCATAAGGATACTTGAAGAATCAACCCCCCAAATGGCTTATGAGACGGTAAATTTATAGAAAATGTCTTATTTGGATTGATGGTTGAGATTGGATGTCAATAAGATGTCTTAATCAATGGACAAGATTAAAATTTGTAGTATGAAATAGGGTTAGGGAAAAATTAGGGAAATGATAAGGATTAATGGCCATGATTGAATTATGAGATAATTCAATCAAGGGCTAAGATTGAATGAGATGTCAAGAGATAAAATTTGATGTGGAAGATAAGATTGGCACGAATAAAGAGGTGATAGGAGAAATTAAATAATAAAAATTATTTAATCTAGGTGGCCAATGAATAATTAAATAATTAAAATAATTATTTAATTATAGAGGAATGTGACAAAATGAATCATTTTGAATTAAATAATGATTTAATTCAAAATTCAAGAGAGTGGACCTAGCGTTTCTCTAAATAAAATTTATTTAATTTATGAGAAAAGAGGCTAATGAATAATCAAATAATTAAAACAATTATTTAATTATAGTGGAAAGTGGATAAAATTAAATAAATAAGAATTTATTTAATTTTAGAAAGAAGAGGACTTAATTAGTGATGTAATTAAATAAATAAAATTTATTTAATCAATCAAGGAAGAATAAAGATAGAAATGAATTAATTAAATAATTAAAATTATTTAATTGTGAAGAATGAAAGAATGAAAGGGGAAATGATGAAAAATCTAAGAGTTGCAGGCCTTTGGACAATTTTTTAGTGTCTACATTTTTCCCCTCTTTGAGGTGATGTTCGAGATGATAAGATTTGTGTCGAGTCACATCATTTCAAAGAAGCTAAGGTATGGATAGAGGAAGATGGATGATGATAGAAAGATAGGATGATGACAAAATAAGAGTGGGATGATGATATACGAATAGGATGATGATGATGATGATGATGATTCCCCCTCGAGAGGATAGGCAGGTTGGAAGTAGATGAAGGAGATGAATGATACGTTATGCTGCAAGAAAATGAACAACCATGATGTTTGATTTTTTTGTGTTTTTGAATGTCGTAGTTTTTTTGGATTTTTGAGAATATTTTATTTTTTTGGATTTTTGAAATGTTTTGAGATGTCAATGGATTAAAATTTGGGTAGCCTTTTTCCTAGAAACTAATGACAAGGGAAAACCAAGTCTAGGTGCAAAAAGATAGATGAGATTAGTGGATGGAAGGGTGGGTGATAGGATAAGGGATAAAAGGCTCATGATAGATGGATGGATGGATGGATGGATGGATGGAATGGATATATGCATCATAAGAGAGCAAGGATGTGATGTCCAAAGACTATGTCACATAGGAATAACATGCCCCATTCTAGGTATAATACTTAGGATTTTTCATGACAAAGCTTATGACAATAGGATAATGATATGATTGGTTGGAAAGGATGAGGTATGTTAAGAGATACCCAAAACATGTTTCAAGACTTTGCTCCTATATCTTCATCAAGATCAAAAGGAGAATGATGGATAAGTGGACTCAATATGATAGGTATGCATGATGGCTAAAGATGGTAAGATAGAATGATATGACATGAAAATGATAGGTTGGATAGATAAGAAATTGTTCCCCCAAGTGTAAGTGACATAGAAGATGAACCTACACATGACGCCTATTTGCCAGGTTTTCATCATGGTACTTATCCAAGGTGCCTGTTTACCAAGTTTTCACCATTGGACGAAGGGGTTTCTCTTTACTATTTTTTTTGACTTTTGTTTTCTCCTTTTTTTTGACTTGTTGACTTTTTTTTTTTGGATAGGAGAAGGGGAATATGGATAGGAGGGACTCAAGTGTCTAGTTCCATGAAAGGTGATAGTCCCACTAGAGATGGATGCCATCACATGGACCATGCCAAATGCGCTCATAGATGTTGGTAAGGGATGACATGAAAGGGAGATGGAGTAGGTAGATGATGGATTATGATGTGGATTATGTAAGACTTATGCAAAAGATGAATGGGGAGGCTTAGCCAAAAGCATGGACCATAGGAAGGTGGTGGGGGAGATATGTAGGATAATGAGTGAAGGATGAGGAGATGGAGGTATGTGGAATTGGAGTGAAATGGAAGGGAAACATGACCAATGGTTGCACACATTGTGATAAACATTGAAGATTTTGATGTGGACAGGGTGTAGGAAGCAATGGTGATGTTTGCTTAGGAGGTGGTGGATGTAGTGCTTTTGGTACTCACATAGATTTAGTATTTTTATGATTTTTGTTTGGCTTGTGGGATGGAAGAATTTAATATTTTTGTATGGAATAATTTTTTTGAAGGGATGAGGAGGATGGTTGGGATTTTTGAGAGGTGGATGCCTCATTTGACTTGCATTTTTGTTTAGGGACCCATATCATTTTAGTTTTTGACTTTGCTTTTGGATGTATGGGTTTGGGTGGATTTTTGAATGTATTTTTCTTTGGTTTCTTACATTTGTACCCTAAGGGACTAGGACCCTTAGGATTTTTGGTGTTATGAAAGGAGGCATCCAAATGTTTATTTTTGAATCCTATGGGGTGGATGGAATGAGTGGAAGCTTTATGTTTACACAATGTGTGTATTTGTTGGTCATGACTAGGATATTTAGGGTATTTATGAATGATTGGGATATTAGGTGTTGAAAGCAATGGTGGAAAAGTGGATGGAGGGATATGCGGGGTTGGAAGAAATGGGGGTAAATTGGATGGTGGAAGGTGTATGGTCACATGCTTTTGACACTTGTAGGATGATTGAGGAGGGATGACATCATATTTTTTAGGTGTATGATAGGATTCATGATGGAAAGTGGACTTAGGATGGATGGAGGAAGTACCAACATCTTGAGATTGGTTTCCTTGGAGTGTATGTCCAAGGCCATAAGAGCGTGGAGGGACTTTGACATGGATGGGCTCCAAAATACCTTGTTCATGAAGGTCTAGATCTTTACCTTGGTGGTTCATGTTTTGGAGTATTAAATGGACAATGGGACTAGGTGTAGGTGGAACACTAGACACGAGTTCCTTATTGGATGGAGAAAATGAAGTAAGGGAAGATAATGGTTGTTGTTGTTCTAAGGAGGAACACTCATGAATGAGGGTGGAAAGACCACTAGGATATGATGGAGGACTTGCAATGGTGTCGATAGTGGGTGATGGAGGATCATTAGAATCTTGATTAGCATTGTGTTCACTTAGATCCAAGGTATTTGTTTGATCTTCTATGTGTGCTTGGGAGGAAAGTGGATGTTGATGGATCATGGATAGGGCTAGGTAGGGGGTGGATAGGAGCAATGGATGTTTCTTGCTCATGGATAGGTGGAGTGATAGGCTCTTGACCATGAAATGCATAAAGTTGGCTAAGAGGATCATCATGGTCTTCTAGATCATAAAAGGGGTCTTGATCAAAGATGGAAGATTGATCATGAATAGTATTAGGTGTGTTATGAACGAGATTATTGAGAGGGTGTTGATATTTATGTGGATGAGGGGGTAATGTTTCCTCATGTTTAGGATCATGCTCTTTTCATACTTCATGACTTATTTGAATGGAGGTGGAAGGGGATTTCTCATGGAAAGACTTGACATGTTCTTGATGGTCAACAACATAGGAGCATGAAAGAGGGTGACTTGGACTTATGACGGGAGAATATTGATTTGGCTCAAGGGGTTGTGGATGACATGGTTGACTTGAAGGACTTGGAATGATGTTTGAGGACTCTTTTGTATGTTCAAATATATGTGTTGAATGACATGGTGACAATTGATTCCTTGCTAGTAGCCATTGGGTCACATCCTTTGTAGGTGGATGGGTGAATTTGGGTAATGCCATAGGTTTAATTTTGAAATGTCTAAATTTAGGGCATTGATTTGATGGAGGATTAGATGATGGTGGGGTTAATGAATAGTTTGATTGGTTAGAAGGTGGAAAGGCCACTTAATTAGAACTAGGACATGGTGGCTTAGGGATAGGCATTTGATTGGATGGTGGTAAGGGTTCATGAACTAGATTGGTGTTCCCCTTGTCAAATGGAACATGAGAATTGAAAGACTCTTGATTTTTTTTCCAAGATGGACTTCCTATGTTCTTGGTGTGATATGGGTGCATATGTTGATGTGGCATTGACATGTGAAGAAGTGGATGAATTAGATTGGTATGAGGTAGAAAGGAATGACACATAAGGTTGAGGTGGAATTGGTTGATAATGAATAGATAGGGAATGATGTTGTGGTTTTTGGATTTGAAAAAAGAAAACCAAGTGAGGTGTTTTGGAGGACACACACTTGATTCACACTCGCAGTGATTAATTTCCCTTTAGAAAATTGAAATGTGTATAAAATA
Organism: Sequoia sempervirens; assembly: GCA_007258455.2. Taxonomy (NCBI): domain Eukaryota; kingdom Viridiplantae; phylum Streptophyta; class Pinopsida; order Cupressales; family Cupressaceae; genus Sequoia; species Sequoia sempervirens. The sequence continues at coordinate 26,607,416 of VDFB02322083.1, read as the reverse complement.
GTTCAAGCACTTGTTCTTTTTAACCCAAAACCAAAATATGTGATGGAAGACAATGGTTATTTTTAAGCCATATTTCAAAGTGTGATTGCAAACAAGATGTTATTTTTAAGCCCCAAATCCAAATGTGTGACAAACAAGATGTTCTTTTTAAGCCCTAAATTGAAGTGTGTTGACAAGCAAGATGCTCTTTTTAAGCCCCAAATTGAAGTGTGTTGACAAGCAATGATTAAGAGATGAAAGATGGAATGTGTGCACCTAGAATTTATTTAGCTCCAAAATATTTTTCCAATTGATCCAATTAGTCCTTTGAGGTGTTTATTTTTTTGCACATTCACAAAACCAACAAGAAAGCCAAAACCCTAACAAGATAATTGATCACTAATATTAGACGGTTAGCTAGTCAAGACAAATATGATATTTGGAAATTGTTTTGGCAGTAAAAATAAAAATACAAAGAACAAACCCTTACTGAAATTTCCAGAGCTTTCCAAAAATGTAAAGAAATCCAAAAAATTCGCTGTTTTGCACCAAATATTATTTTTTTAATGAAAAATCATAAAAGTTTTTATAAAAAATTCAAAAAAGGTCCAATTTTTTTTTTTTTGACTAAAGACAATCAACATCATCCCAAATCTGCAAAAAAAATTTGTGAAAAGATTTGCAACCGTTTGTGAGCTATAAGCAAATCTTTGTAAAACCCTAATTTTAAAAGATCTATTTTTTGACTAATTATTTTTCATCCAAATAAAAAGCATAATGAACAGACCCATATTTAAATTCAGAGAGATTTCTAGAAATGTAAAGAAGTCCAAAAAATTCTCTAATTTTCTCTCAAAAATGAATTTTCTTGAAAAATAACAAAAAAATTATAAAAAATTAAAAACAGCTCCAAAAAATATGATTTTTGGACTGAAAGCTCTTGATATTGTCTCCAACCTATAGAAAAGGATTTGTGAAAAGACCTATAGCCGTTTGAGATATAAGGCCAAATCTTTGAAAACTAGGGTTTCATCCAAAAAATGATGCAAAACCTACAATAAAAAGCTAACAAAACCTGCAACAAAAAGGATCCAACTCCAAAATTCCTCAAAATTCCTCAAAATATGTCAGGTTCAGCAAAATGTATATGAAAAATTTGGATAAAATAAGAATGATAAAACAAATAACATGCATTACTTCATCCAAATATTCAATACCTCAAATAGACGCAATGATGGATGAATTATTCAATTGATTTGATATGATGGTTGCTCAATTCAGCAGCATAACATGGAGATGGAGATGATAGATAGAAATGGAGGAATGATTGAAGAATGATTTTGGTAGCATAAGGATACTTGAAGAATCAACCCCCCAAATGGCTTATGAGACAGTAAATTTATAGAAAATATCTGATTTGGATTGATGGTTGAGATTGGATGTCAATAAGATGTCTTAATCAATGGACAAGATTAAGAGTTGTAGTATGAAATAGGGTTAGGGCAAAATTAGGGCAATGATAAGGATTAATGGCCAAGATTGAATTATGAGATAATTCAATCAAGGGCTAAGATTGAATGAGATGTCAAGAGATAAGATTTGATGTGGAAGATAAGATTGGCATGAATAAAGAGGTGATAGGAGAAATTAAATAATAAAAATTATTTAATCTAGGTGGCCAATGAATAATTATATAATTATATAATTATTTGATTATAGAGGAATGTGACAAAATGAATCATTTTGAATTAAATAATGATTTAATTCAAAATTCAAGAGAGTGGACCAAATTAAATAAATAAAAATTATTTAATTTATGAGAAAATAGGCTAATGAATAATTAAATAATTAAAACAATTAGTTAATTATAGTGGAAAGTGGATAAAAATTAAATAAATAAGAATTTATTTAATTTTAGAAAGAAGACATAATTAGTGACGTAATTAAATAAATATAAATTAATCAAGGAAGAATAAAGATAGAAATGAATAAATTAAATAATTAAAATTATTTAATTAATAGAAGACATATGTCATTAGAAAATAATTAAATAATTAAAATTATTTAATTGTGAAGAATGAAAGAATGCAAGGGGGAAATGATGAAGAATCTAAGAGTTGCAGGCCTTTGGACAATTTTTTAGTGTCTACAGATATATCTCACTTTTAGTGCACATTATTGCTACCCATTTACATGTAGGCTTTTAGGTTCCTCAATTTGAAAAATATAATAAGGGATACCCTCAAACATGCATCTACTTTCACTGCTTTATGCAGCGATTGCTTATTCTAAGATGATTTTTTAGCAAATATATTCCCATTGTCATTGAAGTACACTACTTTGGATTGATTTTTATCACTTCCTAATTGTTCCATAAATACCTTTGAGCAATTGATAAATTAGTTCCTCCAACACTTTTAGGAAAATATTAGACTGTAGGTCACCTTTGTTGACCTCATCCACTACAAGCAGGGACCTGATGAGAAGGTGACTGATTTCATCTTTTGATATCAATCTCTATTTTTATAGATCTTGTATGCGCTCCATGATTTCAATGTACAAAGAATATTTATAAAAAACTTGTACCTAGTGTTGTGTGATAAAATATTATTAATGAAATATAATTTCTTTTCTCATCTTTGCATGACTTTACATGAATACCAACAATCAATGAGTTAGTTTGGAGGCTCTACCTCATTGGATCCCTCTGATACCCAAGGTGATGCCTCTTCTTCTCATGCTTATAAGAAAAATAAATTCTTTCAAAACAAAAACACAATAAATATATTATAGGATTCTAATGTTTTTTTGTAGTTCCTCAACAGTGAAGAAAATTTACCAAACTATTTGAATTTTTATATAGTGTGATGTAGAAATCATAAAATATAATCTAATAGAATTACCTTCCATTCATTCTCTTTTGACTAACCAATATCTTTCATATTCATATGATCTAAAAGTATTTTGTTAATTCCATTGTATCCCTATACATAATACTAAATGATGCATGTGTCTTTATCACCTCATGCAAGACCATATTGATTCAGGATCTATCCAAATACATGATAAAAAATATAATGTGAATAAGTTTATAGTGAAGCTGAATTAGAGCTTACAAATATACACAAACCCTTTTCTATCGCATTCTTCTAACTTCATCATTATTAGCACTTTCACTTCTAATCCTAAGTCTCTTGCTTATATGAATGGCATTGTTAACATGGTCAATGCTCACCCATGATCAACTTAGGTGCATGGAATTGTTACCCCTACCATCTCATTCTATGATAATTATCTACTGATGGGGATATAGGATGACCCTCTTTACATTCCTTTTAATTTTAATGAGAAAACAATTAATGGAGTACTCATTGATCCCACATGATGATATATATTTTTTGACTATGTGTTTCATTACTTTATTTTTAGAGGTTGGATCTAAATGTGTTCGACAAAAATAATATCATTCTTGAATATGACTTATTTCATGTAAAGTTAGGAATTACTTGGATAATGTCCATTAAATTGATTGCTTCGATTATTCACACATCTTTAAAATTCCCTCACAAAGGTGTAGTGTATACAATCTAGCACATTAGATATAAACTACTCATCTTTCATAGTGGCTTCTCCTTTAATCATTTTTGGCTTACTATTCAAGGACCCTTGCAAACTCATGATAAATTTCTATACAAATCATATTCAAAATTTAAAGCAAGTCATTCAAGGTCCTCCTCTTCATATCCTTCTTCTTTTCCTACAATCGCTTCCATTTCAATCACCCAATCATAGTAGCATTCATATATCCCTATGACTACCCCTATGATAGCTAAGGATAAGAAAGCTCTATTGGGTTGATCTCTCATTTGTCCTAAGATCTCCCAACCTCTAGTGGTGGTGGAACCCTAAAAATTTTCATGGTCACATTTTTGGTTGTTTATATTTAGTTGCCACTAGGGTCTAGGGTTTAGGAATTTTATTTACCTTGCCACCCTTGGTTATCCTTCAACTTATGTTCTCGCATTGACTGGCTAAATCAGGTTACCAATCACTTAAGTTCCTTCCTATGGACTTTATTATCATTGTTCAACCGGCCCCAACACCTTGGTCACCGTCGAGCCTAGCAGGTCCCTCTTTTATGAATAACTTTTGTTCATGTGTTTTTTAGCATTACTTAAGTTTTCCACTCATTGTCTATTGCTCATCGCATGTTACTTCATGGAATGCTTCCTCTATCCTATGATGAGTGATACAATGTTTATCCTATAATGCTTGGTTCATTTCCCATCACATGTTTCACTGTCACCAATGGAAGGCAACTTATAATGAGTGATGCGGTTAATTTTTTAACCCATCACTGGCTTTAGTACTATTACCGATTGTATCATGATTTCCAAGAGAGAACCTGCGACTGCCGATGGGTGGAGTTTCTTCCCATCACACGGGCTCAATCTATCATGGGTTTGGGTTGCTCGATGAAAAGAAGGGAAGTAATGAGCGATGGAGTTAAAGTCTATGACGAAGATCCTCTCACGCTCAAAATCAAGGGCTGAAATCTCATTGTTGGCTTCCAAGCCATCGCTTGATGAGGTACCAATGTGAAATTGGAAGATGTGATGAGAGATATTCATATAATGTGGAGAGATACGTGTGTTAGATCCTTAGCTCATCAAGCTACATATCAAATCATTGGTAGGGCCCCGTGGGAGTATGAGATAACGTGATCCATTGGATGGAATTTTTATGAGTAAATCGATGGCCTGAACTCAAACAGGAATGACCAACTTAGGGAGTAATTTTTCACTCATGCAAGCCTTCTTGTGCCATTAATGGTGGGTGTACTCAGACAAATTCATAGAAAAGGGTTTGCATTTGTACTCTCCTCTTGTTCGAGTGTTTGAGGAGCCAAGGAAGAGTTTGAAGCAACTAGAGCCAAAGTTAAAGAAAGTTGCGAAGGAGTTTTTCCTAGGTAAGTTGCCATAAAATCCTAATGGTTTCTTTTGTTACTTTGCAAGAACTGGTATATTAAACCAAAATGTCTGAATTGTTTTCAAGGATTAGTTAGGGTTCTTGGATTCTTTTGATTAAGTGTAGTTTTTTATAATTAGGTAGAATTATATCTAAACTTGAGTTTGAGCTACTAAGAATAAAGTAGCAATCCCAAACCTAGTTTAATTCCAAACCAAAAAAAAAAATGAAGAAGCCAAGATGAGTCAACCTAGGGAGTTGTTGTCTTCCAAACCCATACCCAAGAAGAAAAAATAGGTCTCCAATGACCCACCCTAAACATCTGAAGTGATTGAGAAGAAAAAGGGGCAACCAAAGGAAGACACCCATTTCATGGACAAATTCCAACCACCAGATGTCAAGGCAAGCGGTAGGAAGGCTATAGGGGAAGGAATACTGACCACCAATTTCAAGGACCTTGCAGTTGGAATTGGTGACATTGTCGTGCCAGAATCTGGATGGGATTTATTTTTGTATGCTTTCATAAGAAGAGATGCTTGAAATCCTAGTAAAAATGTCTAGGGTTATGATTTAGGGAAATTGGTTGTCCCTAATGTCTTTGTGGAGGTAGAATTGATGTTGCACCTTTTAGATAGATATGACGATGTGAATAGGGTAATCATAGACACTGAGGGTAGGAGCATTTTGGAAATAAAGAAAAGGAAAGTTGTGGAAGTTTTTAGAATGAAACCTGATGCTAGTGAAAAGATTAGCATGGAAAAGTTGCAGAACGAAGATGCTGATCATAGGGTTAGACTCCAAAGAGGTGAACTACAAAAGAATAGAAGAGAGAAGGATTATGTGTTTGCAATCAAAGAAATTGAACCACTAGATTGTGAGGAATTTGTAGATTATTTTAGATACACATACTATATGTTGTGTCAAGTGCTTGGGGTAAAACGTGACAGAAAGATAATGTCACCTCTATTACTTATGATTATGGATATTCAACATAAGAACAAGCATACATGGTTTGACTATGCTAGTAGAGTTGCTAAGCAATTGCATTATGATTTGGTGAGGCTGAAGGAATGGAAAACTCCATTAACATTCAAAAATTATTCACTACTAATGCATATGATATTATATTAGGGAAGGGAAGTATTTGGTAAATCCATGAGACTAAGACAAGTGGATGAGAGAAATAATAGATTTCCTGTTGAAATGTGGACATACATTTGGGATTTGCATTGCCCAAATTCAAATTATGTTGGATTCTATAACACCATAAAGCACACCATTTTGGTACAAATAGGTGTTGCACTAGCTAAGAAGATTTCTAGAACAATTCAAGCATTGTTGAGGCCAAGAGAATGTGGTGATGATCCCGATTATGAGTGCAATTGGGGAGATTGGTATTTGTATGAGGATTGCACAATCATTAGGTGTTATGGGACTCATGTGGCACCACATATATTGCCTAGGTTTGTTTCTGATAGGCTGGATTTCACTAAGATAATGTGGCAAACAGATCATTGTGATGTAGAGAATTTTAGGTTGTTTAGAAAGGCCTCCATCATTGCATCAAATTTCTCCTTTGATTATTTTGTTGTATTGGAAAAGGAAGAATATGAGGTATTTGGTATAGTGATCAGTAATTTGAGAATGAAAGTAGCTTCTACTAGAAATTTTGATCGAGAAGGACACATCAACAGAGAAAAGATAAAAAGGGGAATCTTAGGTTATGGACCTCATGCTTTCTTCTTCAAGGAAGATGTGATAAGGAATTTTCCAACATGTGCTACTGTCCAGAATATAGAAAAGATTTGGATGAAAATTGTTGAGGTTAAACATAGGGATTCTACTCAAAATTCTTATTATGAAAGCCCTTATAAGCACCTCACTAAGAAATTTAAAAGGATGGAATTGGTCCTTAGTGATTTTAGTGATGGTACTTTTCTAGAGAAGGTGCAACAAGTAGAGCAGTTGGATCAAAAGGCTCTACAGGAGAATTTATTGAAAATTGGTGATCAAACAAAGGATCCCATATCATTAGAATAGCATCAACCAATGGATATTGAAGATAATCCTATTATGGAGTTGCCTCCTACGAATGTTGATGAAACATAGGGTGCTAAGGGAAATGTACAACAACCATCTATTGAATCAATGCCTCTTGAGCAAGGAGTAGAGCATGAATTTTCTCACCCTGATGTTGGAGATGTAATGGAACCATTTGTTCTGGATGATCGTCTAGTACCTTGGGAATATGATGAAAGTCAGGACAATGATGCAAGGGTTTTATCCTGTGCCAAATTTTTAGAGGACAATTCCTTTATGACATCCAAATAATTTAGAGAATACATTGTTGAGATGAAAGCTCAGGAAATACATGATAGGATACAAAAGGCTGTAGAAGGAGTGGATCCTTCACAATAGGAAGAAGTCAAAAAAAGGACTAAAGAGGAGATTATTCAAGAAATTGAGCAAATGAATCCTATGGAAGCTAGGAGATTGGTCAAAGATAGTGGGGTACCAGTAATGCGAGGATGGAACCTATCTTCAATCATTTCTCTAGATGATATCATAAGTGACCCAAATGCTATGGTGTCTGAAGAAAATTTTGATGAGAAATCCTTTGGTTCAGGGTTTAGCCCCAATTTACATGCATTAGCTATTTGGTCATTAACACCAGATTCAGGGAGGTGTAGACTCAACAGGACAATGACTGGCCTTTCAGGAGACTTGATTATAGGAAGGGCTTTGAAGGTGATAGCTCCATAGGCTGCAAGGTTAACAATGCATACAACCATGTTGAGTGTTAACATTGTAGAGATATCTCATGCCAGGTATATGGAATTTTTGGAGAAGCATAAAAAACTAGTTGACAAACACAACAAAGTGAAAGCTACTATATTAAGATAGGTAAGAAGAACTTGGCTAATTCCCCATCTAGTACCTCACCGCAAGATAAAGATACCTTAAAATTAAGAATTAATGCATTGAAGGTTGAACTCCAAGTGGCCAAGTCCGAGAAGAACAAGCTCCAGGAGAGCATGAAAAGTGTTGGAAGTTATGCCTCAACTGCTGGCTTGTATCACTATTCATGTCTTCATTATCGGCCAATCGCTGGAGTTTCTAAGTTTGGAACTTTGTCGTAGAGTTTGAAAGTTTTGTAATTCCCCGACTGATCAAATTTCTTCTTTGTCACAGAGTTTGAAAGTTCTCTAACTTCCTGACTGACCTACTTTCTTCATTATCAATTGATTACTTTACCAAGGCACTTCCCTTATTCCTTCGGCATTGTCAAATAATACACATGGCAGTCGCCCGTGATTTCGTGATCGCTAAAGACCTTGCAGCTTCTGATCGCGCGATAACAGACAACCATTGAGATCAAGTGATGATTGATCAATGGTCAAGTGAACACATCCCTTCAGCTTCATTTGATGGGACACGTGGCTATAGCCCGCGATATTGCGATCAACCATAGCAGTGTGATGGGGTCATTGCGGGATGGCGGGGAATGACTAAGATCAAATGAACCGACGGATGTGGGGACCACTTGGAGTTTTAGGAAACTTGTTGGGAATATTGTAGATTCTAGTTTGATTCTCTAAAAACACATGAGAAGTGGACATGTGTATGGTGGAGACCACAAGGAATGATCAACAGTTCAGCGAGATGGTCAAATGCTGCACGAGTAAGTTGGTACAAGACTAACTCGCGGATACCTAAAGTCTTCGGGCTTTTGTTTATTAACTAATGACTATTAATATTCTGTGTCAGTGTGGGATATTGTCGATGGACATATCAAAGTGACATTAACTGTCGATGAAATCTCCTGGAATCTTACCGATGGACAATTACGTCTATCCTACGTGGTATGTACTGAGCCAATGAGAGAAGCAGAATGTGAACCGTTGGCAGTTGAACAGTTGTGACCATTCCTTTGTGGAAGATGAATAGGTTGTGAGGGAAAATGACTATGATCGGAATGGTCGAATAGTGAACAGTTGAATAGTGTGAAGAGTTGTTCGATTCTGAACATGGATTTGGTCTGAGTGAATTCATTATTGTCTGAGAGCATTGTAAGATTAATGTTCTGTACAAGACTGATCAATGAATGTTGCTATTGTAAATTGACATCAGAAAGTTAAGTCTGATCTCTGTATGTAATCTTTTGTTACTGTAATACAAAGAGGCTTTTCTTGGTGTGGTGGGTTTTTCTCCAGTAAGGGTTTTCCCACGTAAATCTGGTGTCCAATTGTGTATGTGTACATTTCTCTTTTCTGTTATTCTTTTCTAGTGTATCTTATTGGACTGTAATTGAAAATTTAAAGTCATATCTGCATTCTTCCCTGAGGTTTTGGTGTTAGGAGAGTTTGTTCCACACCTAATCTTTCCTTACAAGTGGTATCAGAGCCTGGCTAGTTGTGTTATCCTTGTGGGTACATTGGGTTTTTTTTGTGTCAATTCTCTTTAGTGGGAGTCTTGTAGAAGTTAGGTAATTCGAATTACAAATTAAGATGGCAAGCATGTTAGGAAAGATTGAAATTGAGAAATTGAATGGCATCAATTTTGAGTTGTGGAAACTTAAAAAGGAAGATCTGTTAGTTGACCGTGATCTTTGGCTTGCTGTGTTTGGAACGTAACCTACAGGCATGAAGCAAGAGGATTGGGACCTTGTAGATCAAAAATCAAAGGGGCTGATAAGGCTCTGTTTAGCAGACTCTGTTCTTCTGAATGTTCATGAAGAAAAGACAACATCTTCTTTGTGGAAAAGATTGGCAACTATTTATCAGGGCAAGTCCTTGGCGAATAAGTTGTTCTTGAAGAAGAAGTTGTACACTTTGAAAATGCAAGAAGGAGGGTCTGTTGCTGATCATTTGAATGCTTTCAACATGTTGATTGCTCAGTTAGCATCCGTGGGTGTGAAGATTGATGAAGAAGATTGTTGTATGCTATTGTTATGTTCTTTTCCAGATTCTTGGGATCACTTGGTGATGGCTATTGGGAGTACGACATCCACTTTCAAGATGGAAGATGTTGTTGCTTCTTTTTTATCAGAGGAGATGAGAAGAAAATCTTCTAAGATGGCGAAGGAGGCTCTTGCTGTTAGAGGAAGATCGAAAGAAAAAGACAAGAAGAAGGACAAGAAGTCCAAATCAAAATCAGAAGGGAGATCAACGTCTCCTAGCAAGAAGTCCAAGGTGAAGTGCTGGAATTGTGGGCAACTTGGTCATGTCCGAAAGGATTGTAAAGAGGAGAAAAAGAAGAAGAATTCTTCCGACAATGATTCTTCTCAGAGTGATGTAGATGCCTTCATTGCAGCCTTGGCTACTCAGGCATCAAATGATGTCTGGCTGATTGATTCTGGAGCATCTTTCCACATGACATATCATAGAGACTAGTTCACTAAGTATGAAAAATACGATGGTAGAAAGGTGTATTTGGCAAGAGACTCATCTCTAGAAATAGTTGGGCATGGAAGAGTTAGAATTCAGTTCCCTGATGGAAGAGTAAAGGGAATCAATGATGTAATGCATATACCAGGTCTGGCTCAAAATCTACTTTCTATTAGTAATCTGAACGATGTTGGAGTGCAAGTCATGTTCTCTAGAAATGGCTGCAAGATGACTAGAGGCTCAATGGTGCTAGCTAGGGGTGCTCGTATTGGTACCTTGTATAAGCTGGATGCACATGCTGTGCAATGCAATAGTGTCTCTGCAAAGTCACATAAGGCTATTCATGGAGAAAAGGAGGAAAAAGTTCCTAATAGTGTAAACTCTATGGAAGTTAAACTTCCAACAGAAAAGACTATGCTTTGGCATCATAGGCTAGGCCACACTGGTGAAAAAGGTTTAAAAACCTTGAAAAATAAAAACCTGGTTGAAGGGCTTGATGATTGTAACCTCAAATTTGAGTTTTTTGAACATTGTATATATGGAAAACAACACCATGTTACATTTTACTCTAGTCCTCACAAATCTTTTGGTTTACTTGACTACATTCATTCTGATGTTTTTGGTCCAGTAAATGTTCCTTCTTTGTCTAAATCAAGGTATTATGTATCGTTCATTGATGATTATTCAAGAAGGGCATTTTTTTATTTTTTGAAAAGTAAATTAGAAGTGTTCAGTCATTTTAAGGAATTCAAAAACCTTGTGGAAAATTAGACTGGAAGAAAAATAAAATGTTTAAGGACTGATAATGGCGGTGAGTTTTGTTCTAATGAGTTCGAGAGGTACTCTAAAGATCATGGGATTAAAAGACATAAAACTACACCCTACACTCCACAGCAAAATGGAGTTGCTGAAAGGTTCAATAGGATAGTAATGGAAAGAGCACGGAGTATGCTAAGCAGTGCTGGCTTGGAGGAGAAGTTCTGGGCTGAGGCAGTTGCAACAACATGTTACTTAATAAACCATTCTAATTTCGCTCTTGTTGAGAAAACACCTTTGGAAGCATGGTCTGGAAAGAAGCCCTCTCTGAGACATATTCATGTCTTTGGCTATGAGGCATATGCATATGTGCCGAATGAAAAAAGATCTAAATTGGAAAACAAGGCTGTTAAATGTATTTTTATTGGTTATAGTGCTGGCATAAAAGGATACAAGCTTTGGAATTCTGATACAGAGAAGGTTCTATACAACATAAGTGTTATTTTTCGTGAGCTGAAGCCTTCTACTGTGGATCTATAGTCAGAGACAAAGAGAGAAAATAAAAAGGATGTAGTTGAAATTCCTCCGACACCAGATAAAGAGGAATTGAAAATTCAAAATATACCTAAAATTGAGGAGAGCTCAAGTAGTTCTGAGAGTTTTGAAGAAGAAGAACAACCTCAGCTCAACCTTTGAGGAGGTCAACACGTGAAAGAAAGCAACCTGATAGGTATGAGTTTTCTTTGTTAGATTCTACTTGTTGCCTATGCTTTAATTTCTAGCACTGATGAGCCTAGGACTGTGAAAGAGGCATTTAGAATGCCTGATTCAAACTCCTAGTTGGAAGCCATGAATTAAGAAATGGCATCATTAGAAAAGAATGATACTTGGAGTTTGGTGCCCTTGCCTAAAGGCAGAAAAGCTGTTGGCTGCAAATGGGTATTTAAAAAGAAAATAGGTCTGGATGGCAATGTCGAAAAGTATAAGGCGAGGTTGGTTGTGAAGTGATATTCCCAGGTAGAGGGAATTGATTATGGAGAAATTTTTTCTCCTGTAGCTAAGCTGACATCTATCAGATTTCTTTTGTCACTAGTAACAACATATGACTTAGAGGTTGCACAGATGGATGTGAAGGAAACATTTCTTCATGGTGACCTTGAATAAGAGATTTATATGTCCCAGCTTGAGCACTTTGTGGAAAAAGGTAAAGAAAATCTGGTTTGCAAGTTGAAAAAATATCTGTATGGATTAAAACAATCTCCTAGGATGTGGTACCAAAAGTTTGACACTTTTGTTTTGTCATTGGGATTTGTAAGATCGAAATATGATCATTGTGTGTACTACAAAGCTGAAAATGATTGTATTCTTATTATTGCTCTCTATGTTGATGATATGTTGTTCATAGGCAATAGTAAGTTAATGATTTCTAATCTAAAATCTCAGTTGTTTGCAAAGTTTGAAATGAAAGATCTTGGTGCAGCTAGGTATATTCTGGGAATGGAAATAACTAGGGACAGGAAGAGTAGAAAAATTTGGCTTAGCCAGAGTAAGTATATTAATACTGTTCTGGAGAGATTTTGTATGACTGAGTGCAAGCAGCTAGTTGTTCCAATTTTGCAGCGAATGAAGCTATCTGTTGAAGACTATCCAAAATCTCCTACTGAGATGGAGGACATGACTAGAGTGCCTTATGCTAGTGCATTTGGAAGTTTAATGTATGTAATGGTCTGAACAAGGCCAAACATTTCCCAAGCAGTGGGAGTTCTTAGTCGTTTTATGAAAAATCCTGGAAGGACACATTAGGATGCTGTGAAAAGGGTGTTTAGATATCTAAAGGGCACTTCAGAATATGCTTTGTGTTACCATGGCAATTTGGTTGAATCATAGACGACTCTTAGCATTTGAGGCTATGTGGATTCTGATTGGGCAGGGGACATTGACAATAGAAGATCCACCAGTGGATATATTTTCATGATGAATGGTGGTGCAATTAGCTGGATGAGTAAGCAGCAAGCTGTAGTCACTTTTTCCACTATAGAGGCAGAATACATGGCAACAACACATGCTTGTAAAGAAGCAATATGGTTAAAACGTTTGTGTTCTAACATTGGGTTTGATGCAGGGAAAATTACAATTTATTGTGACAGTCAGAGTGCTATTTGTCTGGTGAAAAATCCTACTTTCCATGCCAGGACGAAACATATTGATGTGCAGTATCATTTTGTATGGGATATGGTGGGGGATGGAAAGGTCTCTTTAGAAAAAGTGGATACTCTGGAAAATGTTGTAGATGCATTGACGAAACCAGTGAGCACATACAAGTTCAGGTGGTGTGCCAGTTCGATGGGCCTCGGAGCCCATGACCTTCATTAATTTTGAGTTTGAAGGAAGCCAGTAAGTCTTCGTCAAGTGGGAGATTGTTGGAAGTTATGCCTCAACTTTTTGGCTTGTATCATTGTTCATGTCTTCATTATCGGCCAATTGCTGGAGTTTCTAAGTTTGGAATTTTGTCGTGGAGTTTGAAAGTTTTGTAATTCCCCAACTGACCAACTTTCTTCTTTGTCATAGAGTTTGAAAGTTCTCTAACTTCTCGACTGATCGAATTTCTTCGTTATCGGCTGATTACTTTACCAAGGCACTTCCCTTATTCCTTTGGCATTGTCAAATGATACACGTGGCAGTCGCCCGTGATTTCGCGATCGCTAAAGACCTTGCAGCTTCTGATCTTGCGATAAAGGACAACTATTGAGATCAAGCGACGATTGATCAATGGTCAATCAAACACATCCCTTCAACTTCATCTGATGGGACATGTGGCTGCAGCCCATGATATCGCGATCAACCATAATAGTGTGATGGGGTCATTGCGGGATGGTGAGGAACATCTAAGATCAAATGAATCGATGGATATGGGGACCACTTGGAGGTCTAGGAGACTTGTTGGGAATATTGTAGATTCCAATTTGATTCTCCAGAAACACATGAGAAGTGGACACGTGTATGGTGGAGACCACAAGGAATGATCAATAGTTCAACAAGATGGTCAAATGTGGTACAAGTAAGTTGGTAAAAGACTAACTCATGGATACCTAAAGTCTTCGGGCTTTTGTTTATTAACTAATGACTATTAATATTCCGTGTCAATGTGGGATATTGCCGATGGACATATTGAAGTGACATTAACTGTCGATGAAATCTCCTGGACTCTTGCCGATGGACAGTTACGTCTATCCTATGTGGTATGTACTGAGCCAATGAGAGAAGTAGAATGTGAACCGTTGGTAGTTGAAAAGTTGTGACCTTTCCTATGTGGAAGATGAATAAGTTGTGAGGGAAAATGACTATGATTGGAATGGTCAAATAGTGAATAGTTGAACAATGTGAAGAGTTGTTCGATTCTGAACACGGATTTGGTCTGAGTGAATTCATTGTTGTCTGAGAGCATTGTAAGATTAATGTTCTATACAAGACTGATCAATGAATGATGCTGTTGTAAATTGACATCAGAAAGTTAAGGCTGATCTATGTATGTAATCTTTTGTTACTGTAATACAAAGAGGCTTTTCTTGGTGTGGTGGGTTTTTCTCCCGTAAGGGTTTTCCCACATAAATATGGTGTCCAATTGTGTATGTGTACATTTCTCTTTTCTGTTATTCTTTTCCAGTGTATCTTATTGGATTGTAATTGAAAATTTAAAGTCATATCTGCATTCTTCCCTGAGGTTTTGGTGTTAGGAGAGTTTGTTCCGCACCTAAGCTTTCCTTACAAAAAGGATTACCAAAGATGTGGCTGATGAGATTTTAGGCCACAGATTGACTAGAGTAGCCCTTAAAGTAGAAGCCACATGGTCAACCTATAAAGAAATACATAAGCATTTGAAAGGTTCCAACATGTTCAAGAGGTTTTCTAGAACACTTGAAATAGATGGAGTAGTAGATTGAATAGTCTAAGGGAGATTCAAAAAAATTCAAGCTAAGACCCTAAGGCTCCAACAAATCTTCTAGACCTAATAAGAGGAATTGAAATGATTGGTGAGGTTACAGGCTCCCATGAGAGAATTGGTGGGCAACTACAAGGTAAAATCAAGGCCTTCAGGGATATGGAGGAACGCGTTATGCCCAAGATCCTTAATGAAGATGGAACACTCAAAGGGTATAAACCATGGAGGGATTTCTTCGGGCATCAAACTGCTATAGGTCCATAAATAACATACATTATTGATAAGTTGGGCTTAACTATGCTAAATGGTATAATTGATAGATTCATAACAATTTAGATTGACATGGACACCTTTGTGAAAGAGGCTAGAGTAGTGATTGATGCAAGATACAATGCATATAACACAAAGGTGCAAAAGTTATTGGATATCAACTGGCCCACAAAGGATGAATACAAGGATTGGCTAGAGAAGTATGTTGAATAAGCCATACATATGGTGAGATGGATATAGAACATGGCCTAGTATAATATAGGTCTATCTTTTGAAACAACTATTTTAAAAAAATCTATATCTTCTCAAATTTGAAAGTACACGTGGTAATCTAGCCAATTCTCTCTTTCTGCTTTATGCTTCTTTTTTCTTTCATGTTTCACACTTTTTTTTAGTAAGGTGATGACATGGATGAGGATGCAATTTCAATAAGCTCTTTTAAGTTTTTGTCTTTTTGTATTTCCCCCCATTTTCTTCAAGTGTAAATATAACCGTCTAGGGGTTGAAATGAAATGAAATACTCTTGAAATACAAATTGAAATGTAATGTGACTAGCCAATAGCCCAATGCTTGTTGCTCCCTTGATCTTATAAAAGGGAATTCAAGGCTATTGTGTAGGGGTCTTTGAAAATTTTGGTTGATCTCAGGTAGTTTTAGCATGTGTCTTGATGAAGTGTAATGAGCATACGATGGATATAGAATTGCTCGCTGAGTCTTAGTTTCTGGGTCTGTATTTACAATCAGCTTAAAGGTTTTGCAACAATTGTGGTATTTGAAAATTGATAATGGAAAATTACATGTAGATTGTCTCCTATGGATTTGCTCATGAATTAGCAATGAAATGATCAAGGATTATTTTATTGGTCTCCAATTAACGTGGTTGGATGTGTGTTTGCATTTCTACTTCAATTCAAGTAGTTGATTTAAATTTTTAACTGCAATCGTTGTTTTGTGTGTTAATTCATAGGATCTTTAAGTATTTTCTATGTGGAAGGTTTTAGTTATGAATTTGTAATGCAAATCCATAATATTCTACAAATGTTGAATGCATTTATTGTTGCATTACAATATGCCATAAATTTGACCCCGTCACCCTAGGATAATGCACTATTCTATATGTTAAGTGAATTTCAAATGTATCTGGTTAGCTGGATCACATCAAAGAACAATTAATTTAATTAAAATCATATTCAAAATGATGATGGATGTTGTAGTTCTTTTTCGAGTTACCCATTCTCTGCTCCAAGTTGTAAAGGTGTAAAGGATTTTCCAATTCTTTGCAAATTGTCACTTGTCGAGCCATATATATGAGAATGTTTCTATGTAATATGCATTGTACATTTATATCTTATGAAGGAATGTCATAAGTGCATTGTGGGATCACCCTCTTGGGTCTTGTAGAACTCGAAGTACAGGAGGAAATCTTAATTACTTTCTCTTGTTTGTTGGCCAACCCCTTTTTGGTTGCTGATTATTGGAATTGGAAAATCCATAGGCTTCCTTGAAGATCTAGTTGGTATTTAAAAGATCCAACAAGTGGTACCCCATATTCCTCCACATGCCAATTCGACAAACTAAATAAAGGGGCCTATATTGGTGATATCTTGCATACATATTTTCTATCCTCATGTGGCTCCTATGGTTCCTCAACCTACCCCTCAAATAGTGAAAGGAAAGTAGCTTGTTGGACAAGAATCTTCCCATGCACCACCTACGCCTTATCTCACGGTGGTAGCTCCTATTACACTGACTACCCCTATGGAAAACATAGGAAAGCCATATGTGATGCAAGCTATACTATGTACACCATAGATATTTCTCTTAGTCTATTGAGATTGTCCTTCTTCCTATTTTAAAAGTAAAGACATCCCCATAATTGAATCGAAGTGATCTCCCTCCTATATCTTTACCCAAGCCCCATCATCAACATAACTAGCTTGCACGTGAGTGTAAGAGCTGTCAACATGCATTGAGTTTAAAATAGGAACCCATGGACATGCACACTAATGAACATCCTCCTTGCATGTAATCACCTCCAAATCTTGTTATTCCTCCTCCACCTCCCAGTGCTACTCCTTTAACACCTTCTATCTCTCATTGTAATCTTGATGAACCCCCTCTAAAAGGGTATAGGTTTTCTTAGCTCCTTTTACATACCCTTTTCTTATTCAAAACTTTCTTGATATTCCTCCTTTCCTAGTTCCAATGGATATGCCAAACACATATATCATTTCTAGTGTCATGTTTACTAAGCTAGTACCATTCCAATGCACTCACCACTAAGTATTTTCAAATGTTCTCTATACTGCCATAGTCAATATCAACATTCCTCACCCACCACCCAAAATAAAACCCTAAAATTATCCTACTCCACTTAACCATCAAAAAATATAAACCCACCTTCTCTACTAGCTCCAACCCACTCTTCTTTAGTTCTTTTATAGAGGAATTCCAACTTATTCTATACTTGTCATTGCTTTCATTTAAGAAATTAGTAGTGATAGTCCTCTTGTGATATACTCTTATAGTGATTCACTAGAATCCCCTCATTATGATCCTTTATTAATATTTTAATGTTGTCTTAAATCTTCACAAGATTGTTGACACTTGCCCAACATGATGTTCACAAAGATGTTCTACTTGCAACTAAATTCTTATTTGTTGTTACTAGTGAGACATCTAGCATTTCCCTTAAATTACTTCCTTTTTAGGCTCTATCTCCCTCCCCATATTATCAAGATTAGGAGACCAATGATCTATTTGAAGTAGGTATTTAGAGTAGTACTTTTTTATCTTTAGATTAGAAGTGTTTTCTTGAATATTTTTTGATCCTTCTATAGAATGATAAATTGTCACCCTTAAAAATTTCACACTACCTTGGCACCATAGTTTGCTTATCACTTTTTAATTATACTAATAATTTACCAATTTCAGGGACAAATTAATAAAATATATTTAATTCCTTGACATCCATATAAATTCAGGCTAAAAAGTGTCAAGCAATGTTGTCCAGGGCGCCATTTTCCAAAAATAATTTTTTTGAATGTTCTAAATTCCAATTTGAGAGCTTTGATGAGTTGAAAATGACCCTAGGTTGGACCCTACCCAAAAATGATTAATTAGAATACATATTTAAGCATGTTTTCCTCTCATTTTGAGAATTAAGGAGGCAATTTATGAAGGAAGCAATTTATGAATGGGAGAAAAATTGAAGATTCTAAGATAAATCAAGGGCAGTCAATAGAAAAGATTATGAAGATTATTACAATATTAATTTCACTCAAGCATCATGTCAAGCATTCACCATGTTTTTATGCAATTCCATTCATGTTTTATGATTTTTTTTTTAGTACTAATGCTTGTAGGTCTTCAAATCAATTCAAGCCAAAATTGAAATCAAGCCTTGAGGTGATGTGCATGACTTCAGTCCTTCAAGGAGTTCAGATCTGAGTGGTGAGTTGCATCCAATTGTTGGTTCATCATTCATTTATCATTTAGCCTCTATCCCTCAAAAATATAAGATCTCTTTTATCAATTTTACTATTGTGGAGGTGGAAACACCAACATGAGGTTTGACCAAGTAAATCCCCTATATGACACAACCATTCCTCTCTCTTTAAATGTGCAAGATACACATATGAAGGAGATTGGAGGAAGATTGATGATTTTTTGTTCATTGTTGCATTCAAAACCCTACAACTTGGCAAGATACAAAAACTCAATTATCTCAATCGACAAAGATCTGGTAGTGAGATCAAAAAGGAAGAAGCCTTAGACTAGGGAATGAGGACTATGGAATCATATCTTAGTTTCAACTCTTTGGACATAGGATCCCTAGGCACCCTTGTCCAGTAAAATATGCTCCAAATTTATAGGTTAGATGTTTCTGTGTCTGCATTTTTCTTTTTCGAAACCCAAACACTGTATTTTCATTGTTAGCAAGTCATATCATTGCATCTCATCAAAAATAAAATTTCCAAGGAATTAAAGGATTATATTTGAGGATGATTGACTCACCTTTAGGGTTGGAAGTCAATCTAATCTCCTTGTCAATTTTCATCCTAATGTTCTTTGAAAAAGGATTGATCTTAGTGATCTATGCAATAGACCTAGGATCCCTTTTTCAACTACAAATTTTGGTGAACCTGATGTATCTTACACTTGTAATTTTTCTTATTTTTAAGTGCATAAAATCTGAAAATTGAATTTAAAACCTAGGCTATTTAGAAATTTTGGTGATAATTCACATTTATGTTAAAAAAATATCCATTTTCATTAGTTTTTCATCATAAAAATTGAAAATCATTTGGAAAAAATTGTAAAAATATTTTAGATCTTATTTTCTTTGTTTAGGGCTTAGCTCTAAATTATTTTCATTGAGAAAATTAACTACAATTTTTTGCTATCATTTATGCATGCATATTTTAGTGAAAAACATTGAAAAAGTGACAAAATTACATATTATTTTCATTTCAAAATGTTAAAAAGCATTTCTTTTCTATATTTTTTGGAAAAATCAGCCAATTACAACATTTACCTTTTGGAAATTATCATTTGAACATATTCAATTATCCTAAAAAATATCCGAAATTACATGCATGTCTGTCATTCATATAGCAAAATTAAGTTTTGGTGCATTTCCAGAAATCTATTGAATTTTAGACATAAACCTCTGAGACATAGGACCCTAAGAAACTATAGAACATTTCTAAATATTAAATTTTATAAAACACCTACCAAACATAGGCACCATAGATGCCCTTGTCTAGTCATTTTGGGCTAAAAGTTTGTGAGAAGATCCATGTGTGTGTCCTTTGTCTAGATTTGGTTTTTGTTTTGGAGTTTTATCATTTAAACCTATATGACTTTGCTAAAACATTTCTGGCTTGATCCATAGGGAATAAAACAATGTTCTCATTGAAAAAATCTTGTGTTGTCATAATTCATGTTCTATTGTCAGATCTTGTTAATAATTTCAAAGAATTTTTGTTACAAGCATGTGAAAATGAGTTTATTTCTCCTTTTTTGTTATTTTTCATTGATCCCTCTACCACCATCTCTCCTATGTATGAGGTTACTTGGTGCAAGAAAATTCAATCATTGGAAATCATGACAATCATGTTTATTATTTTTCCAATATCTCACCTACTTGGGAAGAAGGTATCTTGGTTCTAGAAGATCTAGTCATCAAGTTTCATGAGAATTTTGTTTATTTCTCTCCCAATACCTCCCTACTTGGGAAGATATTGTGGTACAAGAGGATGAAATCATTGATACATTTCTTTCAAAAGACAATAATATGGATTACATAGGTGAAGATACTAAATTGTCATTAGATCCCCCATTGATAGAAGATCATCATCAAGTAGTTAACTCCGTTGAGGTTATGAATGCATAATTAATATTTAGATCTCCTTTAATGATTGGACCTCATAAAATTCCCCTAATTACTGGACCTCCTAATTCACCTCTCATTATAGAACCTCCTAAACATCATGGCCATATCCTAAACTTTGAAAAATAACTCACTAGTAATCATGTGTCGCAACAACCAAGTTATCATGCAATTGCTCACACATATAACACTAGAAATAATAAGCAAAAAAAAAAAACACCAAAATCTATCCCATTACCTCAACCATACCTTCCACCCACACCTAATATTGCTCAACATAGTGGTAAATAATATGATCTTGTTGAGAAACTTCATAATACTCTAGCAAAATATCCCTTTGGGATTTGATTCAAAGATCACCTACATACCATGGGATGCTCCAAGAGGCTTTGCAAAATATTGATGTTCCAAATTATGTTAAACTGAATAATTTAATTTCCTTGTTTGATTGTATGCAAGTGACAAAGTTAGATATTACATTCCATCAACATGAATTACCCTTGCTTGAGATAAAACACAAACATGAAGCTTTAATTATAATGAGGTAATTAATAAAATTGGAGTTAGGTGTACCCTCATAGACAATGGATCAAGCCTTAATGTTTGTAGCATTGATCTTCTAGATAAGGTTGGATAAGAATCTTATAGAACCTAATGATGTTAATATTCATGGTCTAGACATGTTAGTAAGAAACCATCAGGGGTGATCACACTACCCATTAAGGTAGGGCTTGTGGTTTTTCCTACCCCTATCCATATCATGCCAAGGCCTCTTTTATATAATCTTCTCCTAGGTAGACCATGGTTTCATTCCTTGAAGAGATTCCCATCTACTCTTCATAGTGAGATGAAGTATGATATATATATATATATATATATATATATATATATGATTAAAACAAATGAAAAAAGTTATAATTCACAATTCGAAGCCAAACATAGCACTTCCAACTCTCTTAATACTTTGATCCAAAATTAAAAGGTAGAACCTATACAAATTGATGATAATACTGATTGTCTTTTAATAGTAACAAAACTCTTAGATGATGATTGGGGTTCATTAGACTTTACACCTTCCTTTATGAGAGAGTATAAAATATCATAGTCTAAACCTAAAGAGTCTTGTGTTTTATCTTGCTCTACATCAACATATTCAAAAAAATCACCCCATGATGGTGATGGGGGATCTCTAAATTTTGTCCCTCATGAGTGAAAGATTCCTAACTTTAAAAAACTTAAAAAGGATTTGCATGCTCGAGAAAAATCCAATTATTCTCAGAAGCATGTAGATACAATTTCTTCATCTGAGTTGGAAGAATATTATGGGCTTGGCTACAAAACTCTTTCTAAAAATGGATATAATGCAAACATGGAATAAAATGATAAGGATCAAATGAAGTCTATATCATACTTTTCCAAACAAGGTCTAGGTTTCCAACCTTCATCCCCATCTTCATCAAATGCTTTATCATCTTCTATATTTATGACATCTTATGGTAAGCAAGAAATATTTTATTCACAAGAGAAAGAAATGTATACTACTATTGAGAAAGATCATATTTTGTTGAGGCTTCTCAAAGTCCACTTATTACTCTTCCTATGAAAACATGAAATAAATTTTATAACTCATTTTGTGCATATCATCAATTACATGGTCATTCTACCAATAAATGTCAGGCCTTAGGTAATAAAATACAACTTAGGGATTCTGATGCTCTTCCATGTGATGATGAACCTAATCATTCTAAAAAATAATTATCTTTATTCTATGGTGTTGCTCCTCACTATGTGACATTTGTATCTTTATGTGTTTGCTCATTGCCATTCATGGTGGTACAATCTTAGGTGCAACCATATTTCCCATGGAAGCAACATAATAGTCTTTTTAGTGGTTTTCCTTGTCTCTACACTTGGGGGACAAGGATAACTTGTTTTGAAAGCGTCATTCTTTTCTTCCTTAAAATACCAACTAAGGTGAGTATTGTTTGTCCCCTTGGATGCTAAATTATATGCACCTTCTAAGGTGAGTCTTGTTCATCCCCTTGGATGTTAAATTTTATGCACCTTCTAAGGTGAGTTTTGTTTCTCCCCTTGGATGTTAAATTTTATGTGTTCCTTGAAGAGTGGTTTGCATAGTCCTAGAATAATGGATTTTGTTGGTCTATGAGTTTAGAGCATTTTTAACATGGCCACCTAGAAGAGCACAACTTACTTACTAGTGAAGCCATGTGTTTCATGAGTGTCTTCACATAACACAACTTGCTAGCCTTGTGAAACCTATCATATTACATGGAAACCTAGCATAACATAGCTTGCTAGCCAGTAGATCCATGTGGCTCATGAGTAATTTTACATCCTTATGAGAGCACCATTTTTTTAGATATCACATTTGATGGATGACGTTTGGTATTTGAGACCAATTTAAGACTAAGGTCTCTTTTCCTTACATACTAAAATCCTTTAGTACTAACCTTGTGTTTTGTTTTGTGATTGTTGTATGTTATATGTTTACATCATGGTTTCATCATGTTTGCATCATGTTGGCATCATGTTTGTGTTCATGTTATATTTTCATTACGTTATGTAATGTGCCTTCATCGTGTATGCTTCATGTTTTCCATGTTTCATTTTACTTCAATTGTGTGTTCCTTTATCATTATGTTGGTTTGTCATGGGATCTTGAAACTTGGGAGCTTGCACATCCCACTAGATTCATTGCCATCCTACCTCTTCAAATTTTGGATAATTGAACCCCTCTTGAAATATTGTTCCTTTAGTGTGAGTTTGAGCATGTGTTCATACTCTCACTAAAGTGGGGGATAAATGTAGCAGCGTAAGTTGTGAACCTTGACAATTTCACACTACCTTGACACCCTATTTTGCCTACAACTTTAATTATAATAATAATTTACCAATTTTTGGGCCAAATTAATAAAATATATTTAATTCCTCGATATCCCTATAAATTCAAGCCAAAAAGTGTCAAACAATGTTTCCCAAGGTGCCATTGTCCAAAAATCCAATGTTTGAATGTTCTAAATTCCAATTGGCAGGATTTTATGAGTTGAAAATGACCCTAGGTCAGCCCCTACCCAAAAGGGTTAATTAGAATTCATATTTAAGCATGTTTTCCTCTCATTTTGAGCATTAAGGAGGAAATTTATGAATGAGAGAAAAATTAAAGATTCTAAGATCAATCAAGGGAAGTCAAGAGAAAATATTATCAAGATTATTACAACATTATTTTCAGTCAAGCATCATGTCAAGCATTCACCATGCTTTTATGTAAGTCCATTTATGTTTTATGACCATTTTTTTTATTACTAACACTTGTTGGTCTTCAAATCAATTCAAACTAAAATTGCAATCAAGCTTTGGGGTGATGTGCATGAATTTAGTCCTTCAAAGAGTTTGAATATGAGTGGTGAGTTGCATCCAATTGTTGATTCATCATTCATGTATCATTTAGGCCCTATCCCTCAAAAGGATAAGCTCTCTTTATTAAATTTTCCATTGTGGAGGTGGAAACACCAACACAGGGTTTGACCAAGGCAAGCCCCTATATGGAACAACCCTTCCTCTCTCTTTGAATGTGTAGGTTACAGATCTGAAGGATATTGGAGGAATATTGAAGATTTTTTGTTCATTGCTGCATTCAAAACCTTGCAACTTGGAAAGATATGGAAACTAAATTATCTCAACAATCGACGAAGATATTTCAGTGAGATCCAAAAGGAAGAAGCCTTAGACTAGGGGCTTGAGGACTATGAAATCAGATATCAGTTTCAACTCTCTAGACATAGGCGCCCTAGGTGCCCTTGTCCAATTAAATTTTCTCCAAATTTATAGGTTAGATGTCTATGTGTCTGCATTTTTCTTTTCCAAAACCCAAATTTGTCTATCAATTTTTAGTTTATCATAATTCATGCTAGAACACTGCATTTTCATTGTTAGCAAGTCATATCATTGCATCTCATCAAAAATCATTTTTCTAAGGAATTAAAGGATCATATCCGAGACCGATTGACTCACCTTTAGGGCTAGAAGTCAATCTAATCTTCTTGCCAATTTGCATCCTAATATTCTTTGAAAAATGATTGATCTTAGTGATCTATACATTAGACCTAAGATCCCTTTTTCAACTAAACACCTTCACACTTTCTTGTTTATGTATGTTAATCTCCCTTGGAGGACCCAAAATTTCCTTGTAGGTACATGGATAAAAGGTAGATAAAATATTATAAATTATTATATTTATACCATCATTCTTCTATTTTTTGTAATTTTCATTCTTAATTTTAGGGACGATGCAAAAAATTATGAAATTTAGGCCTCTTCAATGCTGGCCCAAATTTTTTATTTTTCATGTATCTTTCTTCTTTTGTGCTTGTAGTTCCACTAGACTTGGGGAATGCCAAATTTACATCTTAATTCTCAAATGATACATATGATTGTCATATATTCATACTCACCCTAGGTCTGTGGATCCCTTAGTGTGTGTTTTGTGTGAGTGCTATTATATTTTCCATGTGACATTCCTAATTTTTGTGATGTCATTCCATGAGAATAATGTTATGTGTTTCATGATACAACATTCCCATTGATGCTTCCTTGTCAAGAATCCTTTCTTTTTCTCTCCTTAAATTAACTTGCATTCTTTGCATCATGCAATTATTTTAAAGGGGGGCTCTCACAACACACACACACTTTACTTGAATTATAAAAATATAAAAAATATTTATTCCTTCTTTATAGCTTGGTAGTATGTGAGCCACCTACCATAATATAAATTTCTAGACTATGGGACCTCCTATGTCCTACCATTTTTATGGTTTCCACACACTGCAACTTGTAGTAACTATAGTCAATCATGTTGAAAGAATGAAGAAGGTTGTCATTAATGAGTTGTCATTATGTCAACACTACATGATGAATTTCAAATTAGTATGAAGGATTTTTTATTTTAAAAAAGGGTTTTTGGCTAAGTGTCCACACCGACAACTTCAACACAGTGTGCTTTGATATTTTGGTTTGCATTTGTTTGCCCTATAAGATCTAATTACGCAGTTCTGGTATATTATTCATGGATATCACTAGCATCTTATTTCAAAGTTTCAATAGTTTTGGATAAGTGGTTCAAAAAGTTGCAAGTAACATAAGTTCAAAAGATATGGTTTACATAGTTTTTTGTGTACTAGCTATTACCTAAGTGGTCTGAATTTCCCCATGGATTTGAGTTAGACATTGCAATTTTGGGAGAATGTTTTCAGGTATTAGTACATTGTATTTTCTAGTTGGCATGACATTTTGTTGTCTACATATCCTATGGTGATGATCGGTTGGAGTATTTTACTTTTTGGTTCTATGCTTGGATGACTTGAGGTATGCAAAGAGTTATGAAGATTAAATATGCATTGCAAATGGAAAAGGGAGTTGTTATAGGTCCATGCTGACCTATATTGCTTATGGTTTTGGTGCAAAGGAAATTTTGGTTTGAATTGGGTGTTGAAAAGGCACGTTTTGTATAATTTAAGGCTACATCTAATGAGGCTGACCTAATTGATGTTTTTGATTGAGTTTTATATATATACAAGGTTGATTTAAATTGAAGAAGATAAAAATTTAATATATACATGATCTGAATGCAAGCAGTGATGTAGAATTGTGCGAATAAGTTGTGAAGTGTTGAGAAAAGGTGTGTGAATACAAAGCAGAGTAGAGACTTGTTAATCTGAGTTGATAAGAGTGTGTTGTGAGCTTCAAAGGAACTAAATCCAACATATGATTAGATGCACTTTTCTCAGTTCAAGTTATGGTTGTAAAGCCACTTCTTTGTATCTTTCTTTTCTTTGTGAATAGTGAGTTCACTTGCATAGTGAATCCTCCTAGGAGTGAGCCTTTTTGCAATATCTTATAACCGGTTACAATATATTGTGATTTAATCCTCATCATGGTTTTTCCTGTCTTGGGTTTTCCATGTAAAAATCCTGGTGTTCATGTGTTGTGTGTGTTATGGATTGTTTATGCTTGCATTCCTTATAATTGTCAAGTATGCTTTAAAAATTGGATGGCTAGCAATCAGATGGTTTAATAGAATGTTGATTCACCCCCCTCTTAGTATTTTGTGTGTTCAACAATTGGTATTAGAGCTTGGTTCCTTGGAAGAAGCTTGACCACTTTGGGAAGATCTTGGAATTTGAAAACATGGCTCCAGAAGTGACTTATACTATTATATACACAAAAGAAGATTGCATGTTTGACAAAGATGGAGAACTCAAAGTTGCTCTTGAAGACATAGAAAAAATTGAAGTTGAAAATAGAGTTCTGAAGAAAAATATTAAAGAATCAAATGAATGCATCAAAAAATTGAGAGAGAAAATCAAGAAATTCAGAGAAATACATAAGGAGGTCAATGAACAATTGAAACAAGCAAATGAGAACATCACTAGACTAAAAGTGCAAGTGGAAGAAAATAAAAGAATTAAGGAATGTCAGAGTGAAATGGTAAAAGGAAAGACTGATGAGTGCACAAGGCTTGAGCAAGAAGTGGTAAATTTGAAATTAGTTCTAGAAAAAGCAAAAATTCATGAGGAAAAATTCAAGACAAGTTCTACAATGGTTAATGAGTTAATTGCAGGATAGAAAGCATCTAAAGATAAAGGTGGTTTAGGACTTGAAAAAGGAGAAAGCTCGAAAGAAGATCAAATACCTAATGTAGAGAAGACTGAAGATAAGAAAAACAATAGAAAGTTTTAAAACCAAAGAAACAATGCTAGAAGACCCCCCATTAGACAACCAAATACTGAAATGTACCCATCTTTTAATGGTATTTTTTATTTTTGCAATAAATTTGGACATAGAGAAATGGTATTTATAATATTTTGATTGCTACATTTTCATTTACGAGATAAGGAGCAGTTAACTTCCTATGTAATATTTGGAACTAGTTATTAAACATACTAATTGGGTTAGTTGGTTCTTTCTTACAATTTATAAATTGTTGCTACAAAAAAGAAGGATCAACATAAATAATGATTTGGTCAATGAAAGCATCCTCCAATAGCTTCCAACTAGTGATGAATTGCAAAAATAGACTCAAGTACCAACTACATGTAAAATCTCCCAAGGAGAAAGGGAAAATTTTGCATGGAACATGTTGATGTTTGATAAAATTTCCTTGATATTGACATCTTTGAATGCCTAGATATATTCTTCTACATTTTTCATTTCACCATAAATAAATTTAGGACATAATTTCTTTGGGTTCCTATAAAATTCATGGAGATCACTTGGGATAACATCAATAGGGGATTGATCTAACATGAAGCAAACCATTTCCATTTTTGGAGTTAGTACAACAAGGGAAGGGTTGGTTACAATTTGTGTATTTTATGGGGAAGCCACATAATTTGAGAATTTAACGCCTTTCTTACACTTACCATTATCACTTTATTTTTTATGAAGCTAAGAGATTTCCAATAGTTATCCCTTATCTAGAGTGGATTGAAGTATTCTTATATACCTCTCAAGAGAGACAAAAACTATATTTTCTAGTTTATCTAATAGGCACTCCTTCTAGCATCAATTTTTTTGATGGTCTAATTGACATGATACAACACATGTAGAATAATTTTTCTAACTCTCTTGAAAAGATAACATATTAAATTTTTATTATCTCCAAGGTCTCTATAGTTGGAAAATTTGTTCAAGGGGCCTTTTATGGTATATAAAATTTTAAAACAAGTTATCTCTTGAAATGATTCCCCAGAAAATTTGTTCAAGGGGCCTTTTATGGTATATAAAATTTTAAAACAAGTTATCTCTTGAAATGATTCCCCTTTTTATGATTATTTTGTTTTTCTAATTTTATTCTATTTTTTTGATTTTACTTTCTTATTTCAAATTCTATCCTACCCTAATCTAAGGGATCAACAAAAAATGCAAAAGACTTAAGGTTAACAATAAATAAATTGAACAATTACAGCCTATCATGGCCTTTTACTTTCTAAAGAGGTAGGGGCAACTAAGCTTTGGTTAGAAGGGGACTCCCTCAATATTATAAATTGTCTCCTTAAGGTAATTCTGCTATTGTGGTCTATTTTGCATTTAATTGAAGATGCCCTTTCTATCATTAGATCCTTTGTTGATGTTAAAATTTCACATGTTTTTTGGGAGGCTAATTCTCTTGCCGATGTGTTTGCCAATTTGGGGGTTGTGTCTCATAATTATTGGTACTCTTATGAAGCCATTCCTTTTAACCTTAAAAGTATTTCTAATCATGAACAATCTTGCAATGGTATTCAAAACATTGGGAGATAAGTTAATTTATTTCCTCATCCTTTGGTGTATGAACTTTGAGTTCAGAGCTTGTTCATTTAATTATTGCATATCTTGTGAAAATGAGATCATGGATTGGGATTTTATTGCTGATTGTACTCATGGTGTCAGACCAACATGATTTATGGGTGTTATTTGGCTTTTTTTTTGGATTGTTCGTTTAACCCTTTCTGCTCATTGGAACAAGGTGAAGGTTGTGAGTAGGCTATTTCATGTGGAATGGGAGGTGATGGTTGTAGACTTGAGCCGCTCTCCTATGAAGAATTTAGTGGGAATGAGATTGTTTGGGAATACCTAGAGAAAGGTGGTGTTTTCCCATACTTGCTTAAACTCCATGGTTCTAATTTAGAGGTGATTGAGGCCTTTGTGAATGGATGGAACAACATAATGTTTCATTACCAAGGCATGGAGGTGAATATCACTGAGGAGCTCATTGTTGAGATAATTGGTTATCAATGAAGGGTAAGAAGTTTTATAGAGATCGTGCTACATCTAAGACTTCCTTAGTTAATTTTTTCAAAGGAAAGGAAAGGGAGAGGCTTAGGTGTGTGGGTAGCAGTGGGTATGACCGGTCTTCAATTAAGCTACTATGGAGAGATGTGGCATTGGCCATAATGAAATTCTTCATCCTTGATGGCAGGTACTCTATGATTTATGGTTACCACTTTATGTTGCTTAATCATTTCAAACACAACAATTTGGCATTGTTCCCCTATTACTTGCTTGTTTCTATGGAAACTAGTATTGATGATCATAGAAATAACCATAGTAAAGTAATCATCCATGAGGGTCTCATGAAACTTATTATTGATCATATTAAGTTGAAGTTTTTACCTAAGATTACTAAGCTTTCTTTTTCTCGCAAAAAGAGGTGGATATCACCTAGTTATGATATTGGTGAGTCAGCATAAGAATGGGATGGTGACTATGAGGAGGAAAACTTTGAAGATGAGGCATCATCAGATGAAGAGGGGAAGTCTAAGGATGATACAAAGGATTCTAAGTCCTGGTTGAAGGGCTATGAAACTAACATTGAAATGGAGGTTGTTGCTCCTAGTGTTAAAAATATTTTGAAGGGGAAGAAAGGGGGCAATAAGAAGGAGAAGTTTGTTCTTTATCTGGGGGAGGATGGGATGAAAGGTGTAGAGGATCCCCCTATTATTTGTGTCAGGGGGATTCAGGGGAATGTTCGGGAGGGAAAAGAGTAGGCTATGGTGGAAAATGTCCTCGAGGGCAAGGGTTTCATGAATTTTGGAGTGGCTCCTCTTAGGCATGGTGGTTTGGAGTCCCCTATTTACAAGGGTGATGAGCAAGTTGAGTAGGTTCAAAATAAGAAAGGGCTTCTTGATATGTTGGAGAATTCGAATAAAATTTCCAAGAAACAACTGGTGAAAGTTGAGGTAATCGATGTGGAGGGAAAAGGTGTGGATCAGAAGGAGCTCCATGAGAATGCTGCTTTTCCTACAACTGTGTTGCTGAATTGGGATGAGATCGATTGGATATTTTTTACAGAATGGCAGAGGATGGCACTAGAAATCTCCTTTCTCTTGCTAAATGGCTCTTTTTAGAGGTCAAGTACCTCAATACCAAGTTGAAAGAGTGGCAGGGTTTTTGTGTGGCTTTGGTGAACTGTAACAAAAAAGAGTGGTTGATGAAAGACAAGGTCAAATTTATGAATGCAGTCCTCAATAAGATGGTCGTGGCTACCAAAAA
>VDFB02322083.1:26561219-26576571 GCA_007258455.2 Sequoia sempervirens | reverse complement strand
ACATCTTTACCAAGCTCTTGCCAAGTATTAGTTTGATTTGGGAAAGGACACAGTTGCTCTACTTAAAAGAAAATATCTTGCAATTTTAATTCTCCTCACTCATGTGTGTGTTCCATAAAGTTAGCCAAAGTGACCTGTAAGCCATCCAAACTGCCCTCTACAAGTTCTAGATATTAATGTTACTCTTCATTCACAGTTGGCCA
The DNA here is from genome assembly GCA_007258455.2 of Sequoia sempervirens. Classification (NCBI taxonomy): domain Eukaryota; kingdom Viridiplantae; phylum Streptophyta; class Pinopsida; order Cupressales; family Cupressaceae; genus Sequoia; species Sequoia sempervirens. Next base: position 26,576,368 of record VDFB02322083.1, on the reverse strand, counting down.
ATGGAGTCAATGAAGAAGTTGGTGAAAATTTGGTGCATGGTATTGATGCAGAAGGAGAATATATTTAAATCACATTGGTACTATTGGAGATAATATATATGAAGATATGCATATATAGATTAGAATATAGATAGTAAGATTCCCATTTTGAAAATGGTTGATAACATGAAAAATTTGATAAACATTATGGAGAAGACCTCTTTTTCTATAAAGTTGATAGATATCTGTGTAATAAGAGAATCTTGTTGACTGATAGGGACAAAAAAGTAGACATTAGAAAGCACAGTCATTCCTGAAAAACAAATTTCATAATATTTTGACATCTTTTTAATTAAAATATCTTATATATCAATATAATATATAGGCTTATAGCCTTTTGATAAAAAAAATTTATTTCATTTACACTTGATCTTCTAAACAACTCAAATCTACTATGTTTTCATCTTCTACATCGAAAAAGTCACAAACATCATCACCCCATGATGGTAAGGGAATCTCTTTAGCTTTCATCTCTTGTGTATTAGCTAGATCTAAGAATGACCCTCCTCATCCTAACATATCAACAATCAACAAGGATCCACATTCTTGCAAAAGAATCAATTCTTGTTCTCATGTCAATGTTGCTACTCCTCTTTCAAAAAGTAATCATACTTCTCATTTAGATAGTCGTCTCCATCTAAGTTGGAAAAAAATATGGGGTTGGATTCAAAATTATTTCTAAATTTGGATACAATGAAAACATGGACTAAGGAGTTATGAATCTTACACTACACCTTTCCAAAAGGGGTTTGGGTTTCAACTCTCCTCCTTTATCTAAACCTCATCCTTGATTGTCTAATGTAATTATGACTTTGTCTTATAGTTAAGAAAAATATTCTTCACAATAGAAAGGATTGCTTCTATTCCTTATCCCCTATCTGAGAAAGAGAATATTTTGTTGAGGCTTCTCAAATTCCATAAAAATAAGTATACAAATCATTTTTGTGTGCATATTGTTGCAATTTTGTTGCAGACATGTGTTTTCATTGATGTCAACAGTTGGTCATTGATGTCAACAATATGGAGATTGTTGGAGACTACTGGCGTTGCATTATGTTGTCTGTATTGTGGTTTGAACCTCTAGTGTAGTCATGTTGTGTGGTCATGTTGAGAAGTGTTTGTGGTATTGATGAAGTTTTGTAGATGTGTTGAAGAGATGTTTTTGGTGTTACCGATGCAGCTGGTTCAATTGGTTTTCAAGTTCTTTTAAGAAAATTTGAATAAAAGAGTGTGTAGTGTGACAAAGGTGTGTTTTGTGTTGTGCTTCATATTTCTACATGGTTGAAGATATTCTTGTGTGGTTTGGACATGATGATTAGAGTTTTTTAGAGGTTCTATATCTATAATTTTAAGTTCTAGATCATGTGGCAAAATAATTCATGTTTGATAGTGTGTTTATTTGTGAAGCAAGTTGTCTGGGACAAATGAGATTGCTTCACATTTCTCCATTTTTTTATTTCTCTTCTTATGGATTTGGGAACATGCTAATATTTTTTGTATCTACCTTCCCTTTAAATTTTTGGTTCTCATCTGTTCTACAGGTCTGGATTCATAAGTTGTGTTTAGTGGCAGTGTGGTTGGTTGCACAAAATGGTGGTGTTCTCAGTTGCAGGAGGTTGTGACAATGTTGCAAAATATTCTAATGATGCTGGAATATTTTGGGATGTTGTGTGGATGCTATTAAGTGTTGATTTATGGTCTACATATTTTTTTCAGGCTTGGAGAAGCATGTGTGTGGTCACTTGTTAGTGTTAGTGCACGTTTGGCTAACTTGGGTGCTAGCGCTAATTGTGGAGATTGTCTATTGTTTATGAAATCATGTTGAAGTGTTTTGGTGTTTATTTGGGTCCTAGTTAACCCTTGACATGGTCTACCTTCACTTCTTTCCATTGTGAAATTTTTTGGTACAAACATATTTGGTGTTACACATTATAGGAGCATACATTTCATTAAGGCTCACCTAATTAAGGTGTTTTAGGTTGTGGAATGATATATAAACGAGGTTAATTATTGAGATATGTTTGGATTTCTAAGGTGTTGTGAGATATGAAAGTGATAAAGTGTTGTGATCTAAGTGTAAGCTTAAGTGCCTATGAATCTAGATGTAGTGAGTAGAAGGTTTCTACATTTTTAGTGTTCCTAAAGTTGCTAGAGGCAGTGAGCCAAAGGTTGCAGATGGTGCAAAGTTGTAGTGGTGGATACTTCCTATTGCTCTGAGATAGTGAATCTCTCTATAATAGTTTCCTTATTTCTTCTTTCTTTTGGACAGTGATTCCTTTGGGTAGTGAGTCCTTGGTAGTGAGCCTTTCTTCTTTTCTAGGCAATGAGCCCTAGGTAGTGAGCCTAATTGTATTAAGTGTTTCTGTTAATATATATGTGAGCTAATCCTCACTGTGGTTTTTCCCTACTTAGGGATTTCCACATAAATATGGTGTTCTATTGTGTTTGGTTGTGTTTTCATTGTTGTTTCATATGTTTACATTATGATAATGCTTAATGAGGGTTTAAATGTTGATAAGGGTTTGAATGTTAATGAGGGATTGAATGTTTTAATATACACCTAATTCACCCTCCTCTTAGTTTTCTTGTGCATCTAACAATTGGTATTAGAGTTGTGGTTCATTGGAGAAAGCTTAACTAGTTGAGGTAGATCTGGATAGCACATAGGAAGGGTGTTAAATCTCCTATGTTTGATGGATTAAATTATTCTTATTGGAAAACAAGGATGGAATCCTTTCTGGTCTCTCTTGGATTTGGTGTCTAGAAATCAGTTTAAAAAGGATATACCTTCCCTACTAATGGTCTGGTGAGTGATGATGAGATCAAGGATTATGAGAACAATGGAAAATAAAGGAATGTTATTCTTAGTGGTCTCTCTGATTCTGAACTTGGGAAGGTGATAAGACTGTAATCTACTAAAGATGTTTGGACAAAGTTGGGAATCATTTATGAAGGAGATGATAAGGTCAAGCAAGAAAAGACATGTAGAATTACAAAGCCAAATTTGAAACCCTAAGGATGTCTAAAGATGAAGATATTACAACCTACATGCTTAGAGTAGATGAAGTGGTCAATGTCATCAATGGTCTTGGTGGCAAGCTAGAAGAAAGTGAAGTTGTGAAAAAGGCATTGAGAACTCTTCCTAAATCTTATAATTCTAAAGTTTTTTCTATTGAGGAAGCTCATAATTTGGATCAATATTCTAGAGATCAAATGTTTGGTGCTTTAATTTCTTATGAATTAAGAGAGTTTGGTCAAGATGCTATAAAGAAAGAAACTGCCTTTAAAGTATGCAAGGAAGAGAAGGATGATGAACCAGATCTTGATGATCTTGATGAAGTGGAAGAAAAATTTATAAGGAGGTTAAAAAAGGGCACTAGAAAATATAGAAGTAGTTTACCCTTTAAATGTTTCAATTGTGGAAAGATAGGTCATTATGCTTCTAAATATCAAATCAAGGTTGCAAATGACAAAAACATAAGGATCATAAAGGTAAATCTGTCAAGAAGAGTTATTATGTTGAAAAAGATAATGATATATCTGATGATGAGGAATCAAACTATCCTGATGATAATATTGATGGATGCTTGTTCATGGCTCTAAATTTTAGAACTAATTCTACTAATTCTAAAAGATGTATGAAGAAAAGTGCTCTGGAAAAAGGTCATAACATTAAAGGAACTATGGTGACTGCTTTTCATACAAGAGAGGAAAAGAATTACTAGATAATTGATAGTGGATGCTCAAATCATATGATAGGTGATAAGAATATTTTTTTTTAAACTTCATAAGTATGATGGTGGTCTTGCTAAGTTTGGTGATCATATACCTGATAATATTTGTGGAAAAGGTTCAATTAGTTTTCATGGAAAGAAAAAAATGGATGATTTTCTTTATGTCAAGGGTCTTTGGCATAATCTTCTTAGTGTAGGAAAAATGTGTAGCAAAGGATATAGTTTGGTATTTCAAGAAAATGATTTTGAAACTAGAAAAGGAAGGTCCAAAACTTTGGTTGTTGTAGGGACAGGGATGTAAGGTAATGTTTATCAGCTCAAAGGTGGTGGTGTTAATTGATTTATTTCAAAATCAATGAAAGTTCGCCATGGAATAGAAGAATGGATCACATCAATTTTTATAGCCTAGCAAAGATCAGTTCTACTGATACTATGAGAGATTTGTCAAGAATTAAAAATCCTATCATTGCAATCTACAAGGAATGTTAGTTTGGAAAGAAAACAAAGAAGAGGTTCAAGACTAAAGAATATTCTACTGTAGGTCCTTTGGAGTTGGTGCATACAGACAAATGTGGACCTACTAGAATAAGAAGCTCTCATGGTGATAAAAATTTCATGCTATTAATAGATGATTATTATAGAGTTATGTGGGTGGGATTTCTCAAAGAAAAATCAGAAGCTCTAGAAAAGTTTAAAGCTTTTTTCCATGGTTGAGAATGAATGAATTTAAAAATCAAATTCTTGAGGTCTGGTAGAGGTGGTGAGTTCACCTCCAATTAGTTTAACAATTTTTGTGAAGATCATTGAATAAAGAGACATTTGTCAACTCCTAGGAATCCTTAGTAGAATAGAGTTATGGAGAGGAAGAACAAGACAGTTCAAGAAGCAACAAGGACTATGATGAAGGAAGAAAATCTACCATAAGTATACTAGAAAGAAGTGATTCATACTACAGTCTACATAATTAACAGAGGTCAGTCAAGAGTGAACAATTCAAAGACTCCCTATGAGCTATGGTTTGGAAAAAATCCTACTATGAAATGATCTATGAAAGATCATGGGGGTCCAGAAAGTGGCGATTTGAAAAAAAAGGCATCCATAACTTCCTCAAAAATGCAAAATTTTGCTTTGACTTTCTCTAAGATTGGGTAGAAAGTACATGGCAGCATGGTAAACACCTAACTGAAATGAATATCTGTTTCAAAATAGAATATGCATTTTGAAATGGATATCTATTATGTTTAGGTCATTTTTTTAATTTGATCAGGTCCGGGATTGACCAAAAATTTAATTTAATATATTGTTATAATGTTTTTTAATTTAATATTATATAATAATATATTATATTATAATACATATATAGTATTAAATATTATATAACATTATATTATTTTATATTAAATATAATATAATATAATATTATATAATATTAAATATATTGTATTATATTACATTATACATATAATATAATATAATATAATATATACAATAATATAATATATTATATAATAATATATATTATATTATATAATAATATAATATATAATATATAATATTATAATATAATATATAATATTATAATATAATATGTATATATATATATATTATAATATAATATATATAATATATAATATATAATATAATTTTATGTTATAATATATGATTACCAAAATAATTGCATATGTATAGTGGTCGGGTCTCAGACTCGACCAATTATTAAAAAAACTACATAAAGGAAATAGATATCCATTTTGTAATGGATATTCGTTTCGAAACAAATATTCGTTTCCTGTTCTATAAAATCAACAAAAGAAACTCGAATGCTCATTTTTCCTATAGTTTCCTAAACAGCTGCGTGCAGGTTTTGCATTCAAGGACTCGGATATCCATTTGGGAGCCAAATTTTTTTCTCAAATCAATCACATTTCAAAGGTATTTACGGATTTTAATGTTTTTTTCTTCAATTTATATTAGTTTTGCATTGTCTTTTTGTGAATTTTAGTCAAAAATAGGATTTTTAGTAGTTTTTTGTTGCATTAAAATGTTTTTTAATTTTGAAACCTTTTATCAATTAGCAGGCTTAAAATGGTTGATCTAAACCCCGCTCAACATGAAAGCCCTCCAAATCCTCCTTCATTGCAACCATTGTTTCCAAACCAAAACGTACCAACAATACATGAATCTATTCATAGAAATTTAGATCAATTAAGAAATGTATGTTGAATTTATGATACACTCCCTGAGCTATCAGATATGAAAAACACTTTAGAAACAATCATTTAAAATGTTGAAGGTTTGGTAACTCGGTACGATAGGTTTGCAAAGTGGCGAGAGGAACAAATGCAATTTTATTCCAATGGATTATCATATGATGAGGTGAGGGCACTTGATATTGAAAAATCCCAATTAGCCCAGTTATTCATCAATAAAAAATTAGGACAATCCATAGATGTGCGGAAGCAAAAATTTTCAATTAAATGGTGCACACATAGATGCATACTAGATCATTTCTAAAGACATTGGTGGATGGTTTTTGATAAACCACCCAACAAAAATCTTGACATACCTCAATATTTTCTTTGAAAATTATATGCTGAGTTTGTCCTGGGGAGACATGTCAATTACTTTGACATGCAAGACTTCTAGGGTGTTGGTAGAGGGATGCCACATGATAGAACTATAGCACACTGAGTCACCCTAACTCTTCCTACTCTGCCTATTGCTGCCCTAGCTCCAGTTCCTTTCCCTAAGATTGCTTTAGATGTAGGGAGTCAGAGCATTTTTTCTTTATATTCATTAAGTGACCATTTGGTCACGCAGAGCCATCATGTTGCACAACCATATGACGGTGCATCCCATCATGACGGTGATGCACTTCATACATCCCAACACAATGGTGATGCACCTACTACATCAGCTCCAACTGGTACACTATCCTCTTCAGCACATATTTGTGTGCCCCATTACTGCATGACGTGCAATAATTTATGTTTGGGTCCTCGATAGTCCATTGAGGCTCCCATGGACACATTCAACTATGAGGTCCAGGATATGTCAGATATAGGAGTTGATAAAGCATGCAGTGGACCATTTCCAGGAGAGATATTGGCTGCCAGGGACGATGTGGGAGCATTGATCAGACTTAAAGTAATTTCATAGTGTGTTTTATCTAAATTCTTTCATATTTTATAAGAGATGTTTTTACTAATATATGTTTATGGACTAGAATATTTAATAGTTGCTGATAGAGGACCATATTTCCCAAGTGTATGAGGCTACGCAATCATCCATTTCATTTGGCCTAGGGACTCAGTATATGGTATCATTTAAATTGTTATTTAGATGTTAATTTTTGAAATATATTATGTTTAGTTATATGTAATACATAGATTTATAGTCTAATGTAATCTTCTCTTTTTATGTAGCAACCTGGTTCTTTTACAGCCATGTTGAATGAGCCTAACCCATTGGAAGAAGCTACAAAATAGGTATATGTTTTTCTTATATTCTCGACATTATGATTATATGTGCATGTGCATTTAAATTGTGTTACATTCTTGTCATTGTGTTACATTCTTGTCTAGTGTAGAAGCATCACTGTAGGTATGTGTTTATTGTATATTGTAGATTTTTACGTTTATTAGTAAAAATGATTATTTGTCAACAATTATATGTTAATTTGTATCATTTTTATTTTACCTGCTATAGTCCTCTTCCCAACTCATCACTGTGATGAGTGTGGGACCATTTTTTTATATGAGGACTCCTAATCATCCTAAGGGACAATCATATGCATAAAATCTTGTAGAAAAGAGAGTAAGACTTGGGGTAAACAAGAATTGCATTATTGATATAATATAGTACATGTATAGTGATTTTGATGTTAAATTCATAATTTATCAATGATAGTATATAAGTTTCTATTTACTAGTCTATCTTGTCAACCATTCACATAATTAATCTAATTTTTGGTTTAAATTGTTATTGTGTAGGAAGCTTCAGAGCAACCAAGTTCTTTGAGGAGGCTCAATTTTGATGGTCCAGCATAGGATTAGGATTTGATATAGATTGATATGTATTTAGGGTTTGATAGATCTTGAGATGGCATATATGCCACAATTTGTAAAACTTGTAAAACTTGTTTTGAGTAGGCATATATTCCAAATTTGTATATGCACAAACACAATTATTCTATATTTTGATATATAAGAATTGATATTCAATCTAATTTGTTCGTTGTGTGCATGTCTTTCTACTTTGAATCTTCAAAATGGAATGTATTATATCTTAGAATGGTTTAAAGTTATGATCAATAACATGTTATAGATTAACGAAATTACATTTTAGTAGAACTTATGAATTACAATTGGTAATCCATCTATGTTAGAGTTCATTCATATTAAGGTTCACATACATTACATTCCATGAGACCACATTTTTTGAGGAGTTTTTTCAAACAATTCACTTCCTTTTCTATTGTACCACATTTTTCATACACTTCTACCAAAGAATTTTTATCAAACACTCAATTTGAGAATACACCTGATTTCAAGATCTTTTGAATGAATTTACATTTGACATTATTTTATTTTTTGAACTCCTGTAATGAAGTGGATAGCTGATTTTCATTTCAAAAGAAGTTAAAATTAATGAAAAATGGTATGAGAAGCATTGTATAATATTTGTTGAGAAGAAATGTTTGAAAATGTGCCTCAAAGAATTGTGGTCTCATAGACAAGGAAAAAAAGATGAAAAGAGCAGCTTATGACATTGATATTTTCTATTGATTAAAAACTTCAAACAAACAAATACTTGACTTAATGAAATATATGTCATTATAGTGCTCATTCAAAAGTAATATAATCATCTTGATTAAAAACAGTGTCACTCAATGTTCATTCAAGCTTAATAACATGTAAAAGTTATAAAATCATCATGAATAAGAATCACTATCTTTCAACCATAGGGGTTTGATGCAACCTTCAAACAAGTTCCTTACAATTGAACAAGTTACATGTTCATTATATTATTCATGTGAAATCTATACAATAATCATGATCAACAATTAAGACATCACTCAACCATGATGCAACCATTAAACAAACAACATGAGTGTGATAAAACCATTAAACAAACTAAATACAACTCCATGACATGCATATTATTTGACCTTCCACAAGCAATTTGTATTATCGTAATGCACAACAATGAATGTTGCTAACCATAATGCATGAATAAGAAAACTAGCCATACCATATGGGCTTGATGCACACTAATCATAATGCACACTTCACACAAAAGCAATAACACTCATATGATCTTGTCATATATGTCATTCAACCTTGACCCACACCAAACTTGCTATATCACAATTGTTGTCATATATGCCATTCAACCTAATGCAATTGACATTTTGTATTTGGTAAGAATTTGTGTAGGCAAAGAAAATGAGAGATGGTGCTTAAGGTGGATTTGAACAAATTAATTTGTTGTCCTAAGCATTGAAATATCTATCAAAAAAAGGGATGTTCTTGTCCTAAGCATTGAAATTGAAGTAAAACAACTGAAGACTAAAATTAACCACTTAGAAAAGGAATGAAAAGATAAGAAGATTTTATCATTAATGAAAAAGAGGTTAGTCTACTCTAAAAATAGTTCCAACGTGTCTGGATGGGTACGTTTAGGCTAGGCATGCTCCTTTTTTTAACCCAAACATGGTGAAACAGTTTAACCTATATTGGACCAATGATATCCCTTAAGAGTCCAAAGTGCAAAAAGGTAGCAATCGTTGACGGGCTATTACTTAGAAACTGTGACACTTACAAACTCTTCTTCTGAGGCTACGAGATCACGTTGGGACCCTATACAATAAACTCTCTCACTATTTTCTATCTCAGAGGCGTTTTCTCATGGTGATGAGTTTTCAGTTGAGGAAAAAGTTATCAAATGCAAGTAGTGTAAAGTTGCAAAGTGGTGTAGCTTTCATTCTGTAACTCATACGACCAAACTGACTATTCCAACATGTCCATATGGGTATGTTTACACTAGGAATGGTCCTCTTTTGCACCCAAACATGTTGAATCATTGTGAGCTATGTTCAAACAACTCGATCCCTTAAGAGTCCAAAGTGCAAAATAGTTGCAATCTTTGACACACTATTACTCAGAAAATGTGACACTTACAAACTCTTCATCGAAGGCCATTGGATTGCATTGGGATATTCTACAATAACCTCTCTCATTTTTTTCTATCTTAGAGGAATTTTCCCATGGTGACGAGTTTTTAGTTTAGGAAAAAGTTGTCAAATGGAAGCAGTGTAAAGTTGCAAAGTGGTGCAACTTTCGTTCTACAACTCATATGACCAAACTGACTATTCCAACACATCCAAATGGGTACTTTTACACTAGGAACGGTTCTCTTTCACACCCAAATATTTTGAATCACTCTGAGCTACGTTCAACTAGCTCTATACCTTAAGAATTCAAAGTGTAAAATGTCTACAATCTTTGACGGGCTATTACTCAAAAATTGTGATGCTTACAAACTCTCCGTCTGAGGCTACAGGATCATGTTGGGACCCTCTATAATAAACTCTCTCTATTTTTTCTATTTTAGAGGCGTTTTCTCATGGTGATGAGTTTTCAATTGAGGAAAAAGTTGTCAAATGTAAGCAATGTAAAGTTACAAAGTGGTGCAACTTTCATTCTGCAACTTGTACAACCAAATTGATTGTTCCAAAATTTATGGATGGGTACGTTTATTTTAGGAATGGTCCTCTTTCACACCCAAACACACTTAATAACTTCGAGCTACATTCAACTGGCTCGATCCCTTAAGAGTCAAAAGTGCAAAATGGTTGCAATCTTTGATTGGATATTACTCAGAAATCGTGATGCTTACAAAATATCTATTTGAGGCTATAGGATTGTATTGGGACCCTCTACAATAACCTCTCTCAATTTTTTCTATCTTAGAGGTGTTTTCTCGTGGTGATGAGTTTTCAGTTGAGGAAAAAGTTGTCAAATGCAAGCAGTGTAAACTTGCAAAGTGGTGCAACTTTTTTTCTACGACTTATATGACCAAACCAATTATTCCAAAATGTCTGAATGGGAACATTTACACTAATAATGGTCCTATTTCACACCCAAACATGCCGAATCACTCCGAGTTATGTTCAATTGACTCAATCCCTTAAGAGTCCAAAGTGCAAAATGGCTGCAATCTTTGACGGGCTATTACTCAAAAATTGTGATACTTACAAACTCTTTGTTTGAGGCTAAGGGATCATTTTGGGACCCTCTACAATAACCTCTCTTGGTTTTTTCTATCTCAGAGGCGTTTGCTAGTGGCGAGGAGATTTCAGTTGATGGAAAAAGGGTCAGATAGATGCAGTGTAAAGGTGCAAAGGGGTGTAAATTTCATTCTGCAACTTGTACGACCAAACCAAGAGTTCCAAAAAATCTATATGGGTACATTTATGCTAGGAATTATCTTGTTTCACACTCGAACACACTAAAATAGTTTGAGCTACATTGGATAGACGATTTCCCTTAAGAGTCCAAAGTGCTAGAAGGTAGCAATCTTTGACGAGCTATTACTTGGAAACTGTGTCACTTATAAATAATTTTTTTGAGGCTACTGGATCATGTAGGGCCCCTCTACAATAACCTCTCTTAGTTTTTGATATCTCTAAGGTGTTTTCCCATGTAGTTGAGTTTTCAGTTGATGGAAAAAGGGTCAAATGGATATAGTGTAAAACTGTAAAGGGCTTTAGGGTTCATTCTAGTCCTCATGAATAAGTGAATAAGTGAATCATTTACTCAAATACACTTAAGTCATGAACTACACACATGAATACAAAGCATACGCATGAAAACACGTAGGTCATAAAGTATACATTGGAATACTCATAAGTCATAAAGTATACACAAGTTGTAAAGTATACACTTGAATACATGTATACACAATATACATGATGTCATCTTTCAAGAATTTCTATCAAATATAGGATTTACAAAATGCCATGTAGGCATACAACAAACAACCCTAATACATAGTCATTTCCCAGTAGAGGAAGGAAGTAGATCACGTGTTTCCTTCATGGTTGGTTGGATGGAGTTTTTGTTGATTAGTTTGTCTTTCGAATGTGCCCACTTGTCCTCCTCTCTTCATTCATTTGGAGATGCAACTGATAGAATAAGTAGTATATATGCTAATATATAAAAATTGAAAATTGTGGAATGACATATAACAAAATAATTGCAAACAAATAATTATCACACTCTTCCACAACAGTAGCATGTTGACATTCTGGAGTGAAAAACACCTATAGAAGCCATCAAGGTAGCAGTTAAACTACATACAAGCATCATGTAAATTTTCAATAATAGACCATAGAAGTGAAAATATAATGTCAAATTTACTAATTTATCGCATACCTCTGCCAAAGGATCAAAGGTGGCTATTGTTGTAACAATTGCTCCATCATCCATCATGCCATGAACATTGCAATATACGTAGAATGAAAAAGCTATATGATCACAATAGAAAAGATGCTTATTATAACAAATCAATATAATTCTAAACCTAAATGATAATGAAATGGTAATGCAAACTAGAAAAGATGCTTAGAATAACAAATATATATTATTTTAAACAACCTAAATAATGAACCTTAGCAGATAAACAATATCAAAACGTGATGAACAATATCGTACCTATCCCATTCAACAAATGATTCACTACTCAAGTGCACTTGAAGGGTCATCTCTTACCTTCATAGTATCAAGTAATGCTTCATGATCATCACTACTAATTGTCCATAGTTCCTTTGTTTTTGGTCTAACATGATATCTCAATAACTTAGCATTTGTTGCTATAACAAGGTGCAAATACATGAGAATGGTTTTGTGTTTCTCATAGTCTTCAAATGCAGGTATGTCACTCTTTCTAATCATATATGTTCACAACCAAATTTTGGAAACAACAACTGAACCTATATGATCATATGTTTTTTATCAACAACTAAATATACTTAGAATAATAAATCTATATTATTCTAAACAACATAAATGATGATAAAATGGTAATGAAAACTAGAAAAGATGCTTAGAATAAAAAATCTATATTATTCTAAACAACCTAAATGATAATTAAATGGTAATACAAACTAGAAAAGATGCTTAGAATAATAAATCTATATTATTCTAAACAACCTAAATGATGATGAAATGGTAATGCAACAAGTTCCATAAACAACAACTAAACCTGTAGGATACATGAACCCATCATCATCTATCATTAGTTATGTTAGTTTTTTATTTCCCTATACACATCGTTCCAACCAATAGTATAATCCTTCTGCATTCCCCTATGGTGCTACAACTACATAGACATGTTATGGTTATAGTCAAGTGAAATTTCCATATCATCTTCTAAATAGGGTTGTGATATAGATAAAGGGGTTAGGTAATATGGAATCCATGTATGTACCCACTCACTTGACTCATATTGATCCCAATCACACTGAATACAATTCTGACAAAAATAAGACAACTCTTGTGTCTATATGGTCCCTGTACCCACATTTGAGCTTCAAAATGAATGCACATTTGAAGAATCTCTATTTTTTTTCCACTCTAATTTGTCTCCCACTGTGCCCTCCTCAACCAACCAAAAAGAACTTGCACACTTGTGAATCAGTGTCCCTCCTCATTATAATGCATAAGTACACCAATAAACAATAGAACAAGCATCACTGAATGTTGCACCACCTCTGATCTTCATTTGTTCCTTAACTGGAGATCTCTTGACACATGCACCTACACCATCATGCTCGCCTTTTCTATTCCCAACTTCAAAAAAACTCCAAATATGTGGTACACCCCTCTCTATGTGCATCTTGTTCAACAAATAAAACATGCAAGCATTCTTGAATTTCCCTATGCAGTTATTTGACCAAATGAGATGTTGACCCATTGCAATACCTTTTTCTTGCAAGAACTCAATTTTTTTTTCAAAACAATGTTTTACAAACTCAAATGAATGAGATCTATTATCACTCATGTAAAAATGGTACTCCCTAATTATCTTCATATCCTCTTCTGTACTATTAGGGATATGTCTACATGTTATGTGGACAAAAATAACGATTTGAATAGAATTATAATATTGTGGTTGTAATTCATTTTGTGGTTGCAATGTGTAATTTTCATAAAAATCAACTACAGATACAATAGTTCCAATCAGGAAAGAGTCCTTACACATCATGAATTGATGATCCAACCACAATGACCTGTGGCTATGCCTTGCATACTTTTCTAAAGGATTTTTCTTAAAATCACAAAAAAAATAGCAATACTTACCTCTCTTGCAACCATCTCACATCTAGAACCTTCACCTCCACTCTTCAATGTGTATTTGACTGTCTCAAACCTTTTTTTCTCAATAATCTTGTTACCAAAATCATGATCACTACCCTCATGAAAGCATGTTACAAACTTCGATAAACAACCACATTGCAAACATGTTTCATTTAAATAATCACTTCTATAAAATAAATAACCATCACCTCTAATGCATAAAAATGAATCTAACAAGTCCCTGGATGACTTGGGAAGTTGCATTGCATGACACTCCTACAACATTTTGTATGTATGCATAGTAGAACGAATATGGCATAATAATTCATGATACATTAAAAACTCAACATGGTATTTACAACATGTATTATGAACATTATTAGGTACACAATAAAATGGTTTGCAAGACTCAAAAACCCTTTGTGAGATTTAAAATTTTTGATGTTCTTGAAAAAATTGATTGTACAATTTTTTTTGGCTACATTCAAAATAATGTTTAGGATGTGGTGTACAATCTTGATTACCAATTCGTAACTTTAAAACATCATTTACATTTGGTGATACTATAGAGTGAGAGTTCCAAAATTGTTCAATTTGTATCTTTACATTATTGGTTAGCTTCTTATCAGCACATGGAAGCCTCCCACTAAAAGCCCACATATCATTTTGAAGAAAACTATCAAGTCTTCCTCTTCTTGAGAATGCTCTATTCAATGTTTTACAATTTAGATTTAAATAAATACAAGTTTGTCTTGTTAAATGAGCCTTTCTCAAATGATGGCTTACTAGTGAGGTTGTGATCATTCTATGAGTAGCCATTTTATCTTTTTCCTTACTAGTCTTTCAAATAGAAGTTAAAGCATTAAAAATATTTTTTACAATAATGCTATTTTTATCTGATTTTTTGGTGACATGAATCTTCAATTTTCTTAATAATGGTCTCATTTTGTAAGACTTAAGCAATTGTAGAAAAAGTTGGCATTGTTCAATTAATCTCTCTCTCTCTCTCTCTCTC
>VDFB02322083.1:26428129-26561199 GCA_007258455.2 Sequoia sempervirens | reverse complement strand
CACATCAATAAATATATAATATGTACTATGTATTAAATATATTATATAATATATAATGTATATTACATAATATTAATATAATATATAATATACTATACAAAATATATGTAATATATAGTATATAATATAATATATAATATAATAATGTATAATATAATCTAATATATTAGTATATTAGTATATATTAAAATATTAATATTATGTTTTATAAATAATACAAGTAACGGATATTAGTTCTAAATGGATATCTATTTTTTCTGAAAAAATCAGTAGGCTTGGGGTTTGGCTCGGGATTTGGTTTGAGATTTCCTAACTTGGAAAGCCAACCCAAAAAATGTTTTTATAAAATTTGCTTAGTTTTTTTAAGTTCACCCTTGTGGCTGACAACTTTTTTCAATCTAAATTTCATGAAACAAAAAGGGTTTATAGAAAAAATTGTCAGCTTTCCACCAATATAAGATATGCCTTATTTTTAATTTAATAAATAATTATTATTGATTTTCTACATGCATTACGACTAAAGTCCTAATTGATAAGTTGATTGGAAAACTTCTATAACTTTCAAACTACTATTTTTTGAACCTAAAAGATACATCGCATTCTATGTTTTGCATACTATAGGATATAAAAAATTGAATTTCATAAATTTTTGACCAAGTTATGGTGGTCAGACACACACATTTTAATTATTTTGAAATGTTCTAATAAAAAATATAACTAATTATTTACATGGAAAAAAATTACAAATTTTTTTTTTGGCACATCTGGGCATGTGTCCTCTACATATATTAAAAGTTTCAAAAAATAAAAATAAAAAATTCTTGTACTTAGGGTGGTTAGACATACACCCGCTTCTTATCTTTTTCTCGAAAATTTAGTACCACTACATTGAAATTTTATTTTTTTGCAAAACAAATTTAACTTTTTCCAAAAAAGGACTAGTAGCCTAGAAACTACATTCAATTTTATACAAGTTTTGTTCTCACATATTTTT
The DNA here is from genome assembly GCA_007258455.2 of Sequoia sempervirens. Taxonomy (NCBI): domain Eukaryota; kingdom Viridiplantae; phylum Streptophyta; class Pinopsida; order Cupressales; family Cupressaceae; genus Sequoia; species Sequoia sempervirens. The sequence goes on along the minus strand of VDFB02322083.1, from coordinate 26,560,205 downwards.
AAAATTATGTTAATAACCTAATCAATTTTTTATGTCATATTGCCTAAATATATTTTTTTGAATTTTCATTGCCACTTAGAGGCCTAGTTTGGACCCCCATGATCCTGCACATACCTGAAATATTTTGGAGTATTTGGAAGAAAATACTATATCAGAAGAGATGAATAAAACTTGAGAAAGTTTGATGCAAGATCTGATGAAGGAATCTTCCTTAGATACTCTACAAAGAGCAAGACATACATATGCTATAATAAAAGGTTGGAGAAGATTGTTGAAATTGAAAGTGTCAAAGTGGATGAAGAGCCACTACAAAGTCTAGTATTAATAGAAGAATATGAATCTAATAAATTCCCTTGTAGTGAAGAAGAAAAAGAAGAGAACAAAAAATATAAGATAGTTGAAGAGGAAGAAGCTCTAGAAAAGATCCCTAAGACTCCTAAGTATGTGTAGTTGAATCATTCTGAAGTTCAAATCATTGGAGATAAGAGAAATTGTGTGCTAACAAGAAGAAAAGCTACTATGACAGAGGAAAATGTAATTTTTTGTTTACTTTTAGTGGTAGAACCTAAAACTATAACTGAGGCATGCAAAGACAAGAATTGGATAAAGCCTATGAAAGAAGAGTTGGATCAAGGACATGAGATGCTATCATTCATGGACGGATTCTTAGGATACAACCAGATCATGATAGAAAAGGACGATCAACACAAAATGGATTTCACCTCTCCATGGTGGACATATTGTTGGAATATGATGTCATTCGGGTTGAAAAATGTAGGGGCAATCTATGAGAGGGTCATGACACTAATCTTCCATGATATGATTCACAATACTGTGGAAGATTATTTCAATGACATATTGGCTAAATCAAAGAAATGATAGGATCACATAACGAATCTAAGATCCATCTTTGACGGGTCAGAAAAGTACAAGGTTTGACTAAATACAAAAAAGTGTGTCTTCAGGGTACAGTTAGGAAATCTTCTAGGGTACATTGTATCCATGAGAGAAATTGAGGTAGACCCCACCAAATTCAAAGCAATCCTTGGAATCAAGGCACCAAAAACATTGAAACAACTAAGAGGCTTACATGGAAGACTCCAGTCTATCCGTCGATTCATAGCGCAACTAGCAGACAAAGCTATCCCATATTCTCATCTACTCCACAAGGGGGTATCATACAAATGGGATGAGAAATGTGATGATTCCTTTAACAAGATCAAGGAGTATTTACTCACACTGCCAGTTCCAGGAAAACCCTTGATCCTATACATATTAGCAATGGCAGTGGCTCTCGGCACTCTCTTAGCACAACACGATGAAAATAGGGAAGAGAGAGCCATTTATTACATTAGTAGAAAAATGGTGGCGAATGAATTTAATTACACATCCATTGATAAATCTTGCTTAGAATTCATTTTTGCAACACAAAAATTCATACATTACATGCTAGCACATTAGATAAAGCTCATTGCTAAGATAAACCCCCTCAAGTACCTGAATTCTAAAGCAACACTTATAGGGTAGACAACTAAATGGGTCATGATTCTAACAAAGCATGATATTGAGTATGTGGAACACAAGGCCATTAAAGGACAAGCAATTGTAGACCAGTTGGAAGAGGCGCCGATATACTTAGAGAACCCACTCATATCATAATTCCCCGATGAATCAATCTTCAACCTAAGTGTAGTAAATCACTAGAAAATATACTTTGATGGATCCTACACGTAACATGGGTCGAGAGTAGGGATCTTATTCATCACTCCACAAGGGGATTGCATACCAAAACCATACAAGTTTTCATTCCCTTACACAAATAACATTACAAAATATGAGGCTTTTTTCATAGGGCTAAGAATTGTAGTGCAATGGCAGATCATGGCACTCAAGGTCTATGGAGATTCACAAATCATAATAAACCAAGTCAACGATGAGTATCAAACAAAGGATGAAAAGTTGAATCCATACAAGAAATTAGTAGAAAGCATCAAAGAGTCCTTTATTGATATCAAATTTGAGCAACTACCAAGGGAAAATAATAGAGTGACAGACACTATAGCAACAATCGAATCGCTCTTGGATGTCCCACACAACGTCCCAAAGTAAGAATTCCTCGTAGAGTAGCTTCTCGTACCAGCATTCGAGGTACCAAAGTCCAAATTTGTGTGTGAAATAGTTGGTCTCGGTGATCCCTCGTATCATGATATATACACCTACTTGAGAATAGGAGTCCTCCCCATTGATATAACCCCAAATCTTAAAAGAGCCTTTGTCAAGAAATCATCCTGTTTCATCATCCTAAGAGATACCCTATACTGTAGGAGCATTGAAGGGACCCTTTTATATTTCCTAAATGTTGAGGAAGCTTTGACTGCTTTAACCGAAGTACATAATGACATTTGTGCTTCACATTCGAGTGGTATGACCTTAGCAAAGAAATTGTTGAGGACTGGGTACTATTGGCCTATAATGGAAAGGGAAGCTAATGATTATGTCTGAAGGTGTTTGTAGTGTCAGTAACATGGGGATCTCATCCATGCACTAGCTTAGGAGCTCCACCCAATCATTACACCATGGCCCTTTTCACAATGGGGGCTCGATCTCATCAGGAAAATTACCCCCACCTCATCCAGTGGACACAAGTTCATCATCACCACCACATAATATTTCATGAAGTGGGTAGAGGCCATTCACATGACCTATATCACAGGAAAGTAGATATCCAAGTTCATCTTGAACTACCTAATTTTCCGCTACAGTGTCCCTCAAGTCATTATCTCAGATAATGGGACGCCTTTCAAAAATTAGGATGTTCGAGACCTATGCCAAAATTTCAATATCCAACATCGCTTTTCCACCCCGTACTACCCCCAAGGAAAAGGCCATGTTGAGGCTACAAATAAGACCATCTTAAAAATCCTCAAGAAAATAGTCAATGACGTTGGTCGTGACTGGTACCTCCAATTTAATCTCACCTTGTGGGCCTACTGAACAAGGATCCACACACTAATAGGTGCAACCCCTTTCTCCCTAGTCTATGGATCATAAGCCATCCCCCTATTGAGATTGAGCTCCCATCCCTAAGAATATCATTGCAAAATCTCATCACAAATGAAGAATATTAGGTATCACAGTTGAATGAGCTGGAACTACTAGATGAGTGGTGCATGGATGCCTTAAACCATTTGCAAGTATACCAAAACCATCTCAAGTGAAGCTACAACAAGAAGATCAGGGATAGGACCTTTCAAGTCAAAGAGCTTGTGTTGAAGGAGAACCAGAAAAACATACCAAATCCAGATAGTAAGGGAAAATTTAAACCCAATTGGTTGGGACCCTTCATCATCACAACAAGCTATAAGTTAGGGGCATATTAGCTATCAATGCTCGAAGGGGAACCTCTGCATGAGCCCATGAATAGCTCCCATCTCAAAAAAAATTATGTCTAATCTTTCAACGTGTAAAACCAAATATACAAAAAATCCAAAAATATAAAAATCCAAAAAGAAATCAGAAAAAGGATTAAAAATAGTAAAGAAAAAAATCGTCCTCTAGTGAAAACCACTTTGGTGGCGCTTTGGGAAAGTACTTTGTTGAAAACCTGGAAAATAGGTGCCTTGGGTAAATAAACACTTTCCATCCACCAAGATCTCCACGGCTTGTTCTGCATCATCCATTGATCACGCTTCCATCATCCATCAATCTCCTTCCATCACTCATCCATGTCCGCATCATAGCTTGGTCCTGTGTTCATATCATGATACCTCCTACTACTACTCGGCCCATTCTTAAGGTCAGTTTTTCCTGCCTATATCGGAGTAGTCTACTGCATCATGCTAGGGGCATGTTCTCATCGGATTGAATTCATGTATATTTTTGAAGTCTTCCCTAAATCAAAAAATCAAAAAAACATCAAAAAATCAAAAAATCCAAAAAACATCAAAAAATCAAAAAATCAAAAAAACATTCATAAAAATCAGAAAATCCAAAAGCATTCAAAACATATCAAAATCCCAAAAACAGGTTAAAAAGTCAATAAGAAAAGTCAAAAATTGATTTGTCTTGTTCAACTACGGGTCTCTAAGCTCTAAACATAGGAAAGGTTGATTTTTTATCATCTATCGAGACACTTAGGTTAGTCCTTTAGGAGTTTGTCATAATAAACTGGCAATCCATTTATTCATATCTCGTCAATAATTGAGTTTGAGTCAATCAAACTACGTGGTCTTTGTATGTATAAGATAGGCAAGGCTGATATTTGATAAGCCCTCGAGGCCCCTAGGATAGGTCTTTAGGTTAGACTCTTGGTCAAAAAATCAGAAAACCCCAAAACATTGGAAAACTTGAAAATCAAAAACATTTGTAAAACACATTGAAAATACCAAAAACAGCCTCAAAATATTTCAAAACATCAAAAACATCCAAATATTTGAAAAAATCTATCCATCCCACTTTCACCTGCAATAAACATCACTCATAATAAACAATCATCATCCTCAACCTTTGGTAAAATAGTAGAACAAGTCCAACAGATCTTAAGTGAAAACTCAAAACGTCAATAGCTCAAGTCTAGGTTAGTAAGTAAACAAGTTAGTCAATTCTTGGTATTAATAGCTCATCATCTAGTTTGTCCCAAATCATCTGATAACATCATGTCCTAGGATGTATCCTTCCTACAATGGACATCAACGTCAGGCATCACCATAGTTTAGTCTTGGCTAGCGGTATGAAGAAGATTAGCATGTTTGTTTACTTGATCTTTGTCTTTTAACTTATCTTATTGCACTCATTTCAGTGACCTCTCGATGATGTCCAAACAAAAGAATTTAGAGAGAAAGGAATGGGGCAGCGATCATTATCTTTTTATCTGTTGTGCTTGTTGGATGTGCTTGTAATATAACTTTGGTCATGCATGCTTCATTTGGGTGTAGGGAGGGTGTTTTAGGTGTCTTGTTGACCTCATAGGAAGGATTTCCTTTCTATGTTTTTTTCCAAGATAGTTGAAATATTTGAACTGCATTTTGAATAAGGTTCCATATGCCAAATGTGAATAGGAGTACTCCTATCTGATTGTTGAGTCAAAGTCCATCACACTAGGTGCAACGCAATCCTGGTTCTTTATACCTTGATGCATTGTTCCTATGTGTGTTATCAAACATAAGGTAAGTAGCCCTTTTAAAATCCCAATTCTTGATAAGAAAATCATTATCATCATCATCATCATCTCTAATAAAGTCTTGTAGATCATGGACTTGTTGTATCCTCTTTTCATCATCTTATTTCTTCTTTCTTCTCTCCACACTAACATGGTGCCATGACAGTTAAATCAAAAACATCGCTAATGCATCCATCCTGCATCCAAAAACTGTCATCATGTTGCATGTCATCCATATCATATCATATACGAAACACTGATCATCTCACATGCATTGCATTTCATCATTGCATAATATAGATTGGTTATTCTAAGCATCTCATCAACCTTACATTTGCATCCATTGCATGATCATAAAAAGAATCATCATATCATCCATATATACATAAACATATCATCCATTTACATAATCATAAAAGCATCAACATATAAGCATTACCATATCATCTACACATACGCATCATATCATCATTTTCATATCATAACATTTGCATCCATGACATCCATATTCGTATCATACTAAAAAAGGAAAAGGAATATGTCATAACATCTCATACATCTCATGATTATAATATATAACATCATCCATTATGGGCATAATATAGATATGTTAGTATAAGCATCTTAAAATCATTTGCATATCACTCGCATCCATATCATCCATACATCATCATCACAAAAAGTGCATAGAAAAGATACTAAAAAAGAAATGCATCCATCTATCCATAAGCATAATCATACATACATTGCATAATATAGAATCATATATCACATTGCATCACATAAAATAAAGTCACATCATGTCATCATATTGCATATAGAAAAGTAAATACATTCATCCATCATGCATAAATAAGATAGGACACATCTCATAATCAAATCGATCTAATCATATATCATCAATAATGTAACTGTCATGGTACAAAAGAATTAGGATCAAATGAATGTGTATCAATCAAATTTATACAATTCTCATGAGGCTATAAAAAACGGAGCCTATGGATCTTGAAAAGAATAGTGTCGTTGATAAAAAATCTGAGCTAGCCTTGGTGGCTTGTCCCCTCACCCACCTACCTCTCAGGCTGGTCCTGCCTCTATCCAGTTTGCTAGGAAAACTCTAGCACCTGGGCTACTAGAGGCATTGCCTGTCTATAGTGTACCTGATAGTACTTGACCTCTCTGATGGCCTTGCAGTACATCTGTGTGGGTACTGTCCTGCCCTGTGTCACAGCTGCCATGCTCTCTAACTATTGTCATCTTCCCACCTCCTGTGCCAGCTGCAACTCTATAGCCTGTCGCTGTTGTATGGCCTAATCACGCTCTATTGTAAACGCCTAGACCTACTGTTAGGCTTGGTCTCTCTCGATTGTCAAATTCTACACCTATACCTAAATCTGTTGAATCAAAATTTCCTTTTAGTTAGGCTGAGGTAGCAGCGGCGGTGGTGGTGGTTGATCCCTCTGGGGTGGTTGCTAGTCCCTATGGACATCCCTCTATTGATGCCCATCCCTCTGATCTGGCTCGTGTGGAGGGGGTCCACCTCCTCCTCTATCTCCATCTCTGTCTCTGTCTCCTCATCCTCATCGTCCCTGCTCTACCCTGTTGTCCGACCTCAAGGTCTCTGTCGCAGAAGAATTGTCCCTAGCACTTTCAAATGGACTGGTGGCCTGAACTAGTCAATATAAGCATGTGTGGTCCCAAGATCTACCTACCCTTGATCATAAGCCCAGGGCCTTGCTACTAGTTGTCTAAATGAGTTGACTGCATCCTCTTGTGGGATCATCCAACCCCATGTCATCTCTTGAGTAGTCTGGGAAAAGATGGCCACATACTAATCATCGGGATGTCCTGAATGTCACCGAACTACCTGGATACCCTATCCTGCAGGTAGTGCTCAATCATCATGTGCTCTCTACCCTACATCAACCTATCCTTCCTTGTATAAAATAGGTGTTGAACGTTGTCATACCATGCAAGCATCCCTAGCCAGGGCCTCCATGTAAAGGTGGTCATCTCATCAATGACCCTCTACCATTGAGGGATGTCAGCCTGTCCTATGTGAGAAAATTCCAGACCACCCTTTTATTGCCAAATGGCTAGGTCATCAGGCTCCACATCAACCACTGTAACCCATGGGCAGAGCACGACAATGTGCTCCCAAGCCTAGATGTGCAGAAGTGTAACCCCAGGTCTGATGGCTCTATTGTCACAATATGGGAACTCATGCAAATCATGATAAAGTGAGGCCAACATCATTGGTCCCCACACAAAGCAGAACCTCCTAAAGAGCATCCACTCCCAAGCTAGACCCCATCCTAGGCTGAAGTACCTACCCCGCCGATCTAGAGCTACAAGTCCTAAAATAATCAATGCAACAATCAATCAGAAAGTGGATAGCTAACCTCTATAATGCTCAAGCTCAATTTGACCCTCAATGAAGACAATCTCATCTAGCCCCATCATCTCATAGCACGCATTTGTGTCGGTGTCCATGTCATAAATAACCCTCTCGCCATGGATGGGCAATCAAATAATTCGACAAATGTCCTCCGATGTGATGGTTACCTGGCCGATGGGAACATGAAAAGATGATGTCTTGATGTGCCATCTCTCTACCAGCGCAGTCATCATGCTTAGGTGTGTCATGATGGAAGGTACATACACGATGTACCATAGGTCGATTGCTCCAGGGTGCTCTTGAAGCAACTCATGCAATCTGGACAATCTACTAAGCACTGAGGATCGGTGCTCATGAGAATGTACTAGTCCTCTGTCCTCTTGCACCCAATAAAGCCACATCATCAAGTTTCATAAAAAAATTGCATCCCGTTTGAAGTTTTCGCAACTGAAATAGCAAAGGCATCATTGTTTGTGAAGGCGTCGCTATTTGGAAACTCTAAACTGCATCGCTGGAGTCCCCAAATCACAAAATCCACAACGACATCATTGTTTGACCATGCATCTATTTGACCATGAAACCCTAAACTCCTAACTATACCGTAGTGACGACATTTACATATGTAGTGCCCTTTGGAGTTTGACCCCTAAATTCTAAACTATGACGCGGCATCACAGATCGCAATAGCGACACGGTTTAAGGCCCAACGTCACCGATTCTACCCTTTCAATGGCAACAAACTATACTGCTAGACAAGTTTGACTTTCTAAGCCTATTAAATGTGCACAAAAATTGAAAACACAAGTTGGGTTAGGGTCACATACTGGTGGTCCTACGCCTAGAATTCGCTGGTAGACTCACACTCGCTCAGAGATGTGTCAGGGAAGCATTCTTTGCACCATATCACATGAAGGTCAGAGCTCAAAAACAAGAAATTTTTAAAGGCTGGGTGTGCAAATGAATTGAAAGTGACTCCTCAAGGGCTATTTAAGCATGAAAAGTTAGGGCTTTTTACCCTATTTAGCCGTCAAACTAGGGTTTTGTGCCCCCAACCTTTTTTTTCCCCAACTGAAGATTGTTTTAGGTCTTTTTCTCACGTTTTGACACGTTTTTGGCATCTTGGAGCCTTTCTGGACCTGTCGCGTAGCTTATCCTCTTTTTTCAAGAGTTCACCTAAAAATTCAAATTTTCGTCTGATCTCTTGAGGGGTCAGTATACTAGCATAATTCTTTCATTGGGGCATCCAAAAAAATCAAAGAATTTTTGAATTTCGATCTCAACAAGCTTATTCTTTGAAACAACATAGTGGGTACATTGCTTCAAAGAAGGGAAAAATGTAGACACGTAAAATATACTAATTGATCGCATGCACCTAATTCTGATTTACTAACACCAATTATGCCTAAATCATCTCTCTGCTAACCATTTAATCGAATAATCTTTATTTGATTAAATTCATCATATTTCATCTTTTAATTAAATAAATCCACTTTATTTGATTAAATCATCATCTTCTACTAATTAAATAAATCATTTTGTTTAATTAATCCTATATCCCTCTTTTAATTAAATAATTCATTTTATTTAATTAAGTTCTAAAGTCATCTCCTTTAAATTGAATAAATTTATCTTTATTTGATTTAAGATCTAACATCATCCTCTTTAATTAAATAAATCAAACTTTATTTAATTAAGTCAAGTATTCATTATTCCTCTCATTTTGATTTATTTAAATCCTAAAATCAAAATCAAAATGTCAAATCAGCTAATTATCATCTAAATTAAGCAAATCATGATTAATCCTAACACTAACTACTCAAATCCTCTAGATTTTGCAACTTGTACAAGTAAGTCAATTTAATTGATTTATAAATTCATTCATTTTCATTCAAAAAGGCATCAAGTTGGAATATTCCTCAAATTTGAAAATCTCCCTCCCAAAGGACTTGTCCATCCAACAAGGCATTAAAGGCCTCTTACATGTCCTTTTTCTTGAGCCAAGTGGCATTAACTCTCTTTTCTTCTCCCTCCAACATGTCATTTCTCCAATTTAAAATATCCACCGAATGGTATTAATGTGCACATTCATCAAAATGTGCTCCACCTCTATCCACTCACATGTTGACAAGTGGCATTTTGCTATTGGTTGATGTTTTGTCCCACATTCATCCCTTTTGATCATTCTTCCATCATTCTCTTCTATAAATAGAAGACTCTTTTACTAATTTTGGGATCTATAATTTCATGCAACATCATTATCTTCATGTTTTGAGCAATTTTATCCATTCTCATCCAAGTTTCATAATTTTCATCAATTTCATAGCTAGGTTATGGAAAATTTTATCAAGGATCTCCATTGATCATCATCAAGCTTGCAAGGAATTTGGAAAGGGCTATTTTTCACATCAAAATAGCACCAATTCCCCCATGGGATTGATATTTTGAGCATTTGAATAGGATTTAATAGCTTTTTATTTGTGTTCATGTTATTTCTTGTTCTTTATGTTTCAAGTGAATCTTATGCGGAATGATGGTTTTGATTTGCATAATGGACTAATATTGTGTTGTTTGTTTGTGTTTGTGCAGGTCTAGATCAAGCATTCATAGGTTATTTTTCCTTCTATAATATATTCCCTCACACTAGGATGGGCGATGATGATTGTAATTCCACTAGCCAAAACCAAGTTTTTGAATTTTTTGAGGCTTTTGACTATGGAAAAATCCTGCTTCTCTATAAAATTATACCTATTTTCATACCTCTTTAGGTTCCTTGAATGGAAAATGATGGGGTGTTCCTCGCTTCCTTCCTTGTCCTTCTATGTGAGCATAGAGGCTATGCTATGTGGGCATAGAGGCTATGTTGTGTGGTCCATAGTAAATATACAACATAAAGTCTTTTGAAAAGTCTAGGTTGGCTAACACCAAAGTTGTGGAGATGGCTACCTTGATCTTCTCAAAGGAAAATTTTCCTTCCTAGGTCTATTTGAATGCATAGCCTTTCTTTAACATTAATGTGATAGGTCTCACAATGCCTGCGAAATCTAAGATCAATCAGCTAATGAAGTTAATCTTCCCAAAGAAATACTACAATCCCTTTTGATTAATAGGTAATGATAATTATGTTATAGCCTTCACCCTTTCAGTATCAATGGCTATCCCTTCCTTGGATACCACAAATCCAAGCAATTTTCCTTGCGACACTCTGAATACAAATTTTTTTGGATTTAAAGAAATCCTAAACTATTGGAACTTCTAGAAAATGATTTCCAGATGATCAAAGTGATAGCCCTTGGATTTTGAAAATATGGTTAGGTCATCCAGATATATAAGGATGATCTTGTTGATCAAACCTTGAAAATCGATGTCCATCACACATTGAAAGGTGGCACCCACGTTTGAGAGGCTAAAGGGAATTTTCACATATGCGAATGTTCCCCACTTACTGGTGAACTTAATTTTGTGTTGATCCTCCTCCTTCACGTAGACTCGATTTTAACCTGAAAAGTCATCAAGTAATGAGAACGTCTATGACCTTGCTATGGTTTGTAAGTTCTACTCCATCGAAGGCAAAGGATAGTGATCCTTTAATGAGACTTTGTTCAAGCCATAAAAATCCACATAAAGCTAAATGTTGTCATTCTTCTTTTGGACCAAGACCAAATTAGACACCCAAGTAGAGTGCTTAATCGGGTATATGATCTTTGACTTGATAAGCTTTGTAAGCTCTTGATCCATTAGGGCTTCCACCTTTGGGTTGACTTGCCTTTGCTTTTGTTGGATGGGCTTGGATCCCTTAAACAAGTCAACAATGTGATGTATTATGCTAGGATCATATCCTTTGAGATCACTGTAGGTACATGCCATGAATCTATTGTACATAGCGCATAAAGATCTCAACCTCTCTTTATCTTTCTATTGCATGTTCCTCCCAACTTTGATCTTCTTTCCATCTCCGGCGTCTAGGTATTTATAGCCCTTGTCAACTATGATTCTCCATTTATTGCTTCTTGTATCTTCACATTCAAGGAGGTTCTTGAGATGGATTAGGCCTCATGAGAGTTAATTACTTTTGAGTTGGATCAATTTCTCCTTTCCAAACTTTTTAGATATGGGTTGTGCTTGATCAGAAAACTCTCTAGACTATCATAAGAAAATAGCAATATGTGCATCATCTTTGAAGACCTGCCAATTTGATCATTATCAGGGATAGATGGTTGGTTGATGATGCATACCACATGTTTTTTCTTGGTTGACTCGAAGGTTGGCTCAAATTATGAGCCGACTGAAGTATTTCTATCCATAATAGAGTTTTGAGATCTCAAGATGACCTGGATATTAAAATCCTCAAACCTTTCAATCAGGTCCCACACTCTGTGCTAGTAGAAATGCATTCTCACATTCTTCACAACCGCCTGTCCTCGGATCTATCTTACCACTAGCTCAGAGTCTTTGAACACTTGTATTCATTTTATGCCCATATATTCTACCATAGTTAGATCATGAACTAGTCCTTCAAATTCTGCATCATTTTTTGAACATGGGAACTGAAAGCAAAAAGCTTTGAGATTTCTGACCCGATTGGAGATACAAGATGGATACCAGCTCCAAATTTTGTTTTATACTTGGTGCCATCAAAATGAAATGTCCATAAGTTGTTTTCAACAGGTTCACTTAGTCCTCTTCCTCCTTCATTAGTTTCGAGAGGGCCTAGTCATCATCAAAGATTGCATAAGTGCCTAGACTGTTAGCATGGAAGTTCTTGAAAGGGTCAGAATCAATAAATTGGTTCAATAGGACTTCCTCTTTTGAGCTCCAATCACTCATGGCCTCTTCTTCTTCCAACATCTCTAAGAAATACATTTCCTTCTTGGAAATAAAGGTATGCGCAACCTTGAACTCATTATTGCATCCTTCGCAATGTGTTCGAGATGCAAAAGTTTTGACAAGATCTTCATCTTTGATTCATTCTTGCTCCTTAATATTAAGTGAGACTAGTCAAGTACCAGGTGCCCACCAATCTTTTCTATGAAGTCCCTTGACAAACACATTTCAAAGATAGGGGGAATGTCAATTATGATCACTTCCTGAGTGACTATTTGGCTTAGATAGGAATACAAGGTTAAAAAGAGGTACCTAATACGACCTATGGTTGAGACCTTCTTTCCATATAACTACATAATTCCCTTCTCTAGTATCTCATATTTCAAGTTTAGAGCATTGACCACTAGCTTGGGCATGACTGTATTACTGGCCCCTAAATCTATCATGTTATTGTGAAGTAAATTATCCCCTATAATAAGAGTCAAGAAGAAGGGGGTTGGCTTTTGGCTTACTTACTTTTTTCACATTTTTTTTGTTTGTTTTATTCATATATGTTGCATCCCCCAAAGATTGGGGGTCCAATGTGCGTCTTTTTTCCTTATCTTGGTAATGCAATGAGATTGGATCCAGTGGTGGAGTTTTTTCTTCTCTATTCAATGCATCTCGAAGAAAATTATTTTTCTCCAGAATGGATAGGACGTCCCACATTGATACATTGGCAGGATCCTTCTTCAATTGATCCACCACAATAAGCATTGTGATTAGTGAGATCTTCAGTTAAATGAGGGTGCTTCATTTTTTTTAGGAAAATGCTAGTCTACCACATGTGCACCAAGAACCTTATCCATGGATTTTGGTTGTGATTGTGGTACTTGTGACTGAGGTCTCTATGGTTGTTAGGCTAGTGGTGTTGATGGAACATACTCTCTGATGAACCTTCTCTTTGATCCAGTGTTATAGTCCAATTGTACTTGAGGCTTTCTTGTGATCAAGACTTCATTTTTAAATACTGAGTCTTCTCCCTCCATCCAAGAGAAGAGTGCTTGGTAAGGTGAGATATCCATTTATTGCTCTAGAGACATCCCTTGCATATGAGCATTGAATCTAGCGTTCTCAATCCCGGGCACTGATAACTTTCAACATCTAAAGGAATGCCTTTCTGATACATTTTGCTAAATATTTTCTCGCAAATAATTTCAGGGGATATGGGCGTCATTGCACAAAAAACACCATGCATTTGTATCTTCTACCAAGTTGTTTTGTCTTGGAGTCAAGTCCTTGCTTGTACAAGTTTTGACCTTTTGTAATGGGGTGGTCACCGAGACTATTTGTCTTGATGCATGTGGCTGATTACCCCCTCTTGGGGCTCCTTGGTATGTGTTATGCTAGAAAGGTGGTCTCCATCCTTGATAATTTTATGTGGGGGTTTTGGAGGTATTTCCTACTAACACTAAATAATGATGAGCCCATTTGCAAAAGTCCTCATTAATTTCTTCATGTTGTTAACATCTGCAGCCAACAAAGAAGAGTCTAACATGCTTGGTTGTGTATTTGGATACACATACATCGAAGGTGGTGGTGCATCCAACGCGCTAGGAAGTGAAGTAGGGATGTTGGTATATTCCTCTTCTTATTTTTTGTCAGAGATTTTTGTGAACATTGGAATCACTGGTCATGGTGGGAGCTTCCTAATGTCTATCAAATTATTTTCAGCTCTCACAACTAGGTCATATGCATCGAATAACATATCTCCTCTGAGTTATTTTACCATTACCATGGTATTTGAATTAAAGGCCTTCAGATAAAACATGAATTCCATAACCACTAGAGATCTAACTATCATGGGAATCCTTTGCCAAGTTTTATGGAACCTGGTGTTGAATTCTTTCATAGCCTCTAACGAACCTCTCTTGACTGTGATCAATTGTTGCAATAAGGAAGAGTGGTCTCCCTTCCCCAAAAAGTGATCAAAATTTTTGTCTCCAAGGTTATCCCAAGAGAAAATAGAATTGGGAGCTAAGGATCTATACCAATCTTGAGCCTTCCCTTTATAGGATATAGTTGTAAGGAAGCTAAGGTAGCAGAACAACTTCCTACACTAATCTTGAGAGGAGAATAATGTAAAACTTTTATAGATCTTTAATAGTTATAGAAACTTAAACATAAATAAACATAAATATCATGCATACCACAACACAGTGATTTACACATGGGGAAAACCCTTTCAGGAGAAAAATACCAAACTCCAAAAGTTTCCCAATATATTATTTATTAAATCACAAAGATTACAATATACTTACATAGCAAGCTTATCATAGGAGTATCACCACTCATAGATCAAGAGACAAAAAAAATACTATTAGACTCTTAGAATACATCACCGTCTCTCCCACAGTCATAATACAACACCCTCATAAAATAGGTTTACATTCTAGGGAAAGACGAACCAACAAAATATCCACCATTAAATCTAAAACATAATAATTAATGGTCTAGATTTACAATGTATCATTTATATAATGTATGTCAACCATTTTAGGATTTTCTTGAAAAAATTAACAAAAAATTGTTTACATGCATCCTACTCTTCCCTCTTGATGCCATTGTATATTAAACCTATTAGTGTAACTAGGAAATATATATATTCATATATATCCTATCAACAGTAACCTTTATATAATTGCAAGGTTGAGACATATTTTCTCAACAAATCTCCCACTTGTCAAACTCCTTGCAAGAGCAACAAGAGGGAGTAAACATTGTCTCTTAATTGCTAGGGGTTGAAAGGCCCATAGTCTCTAAACACCATTTGAACTTCTCTATGCTCACAGGCTTGGTTAAAGAATAGCAACATTCATCAAAGTCTCTACCCTAACAAGCTTCACCCTACCATTTTTGACCATATCTTAAATAAAATGATACTATACATCAATGTGCTTGGTCCTGGCATGAAATTTCGGGTTCTTGGCTAGACATATTGTACTCTGACTATCTCAATAAATTGTCACTGCACCTTGTTTTATTCCAATATCTGAACACAATCTCTTAAGCCAAATGACTTCTTTACAAGCATGAGTAGATGTCATATACTCTACTTCAGTAGTGGAAAAAGCAATTACAACCTAATGCTTATTCATCTAATTGATTACATCACCAAACAAAGTAAATACATAGGCACTGGTGGATCACCTGCTATCAATATCACCTACCTAGTTTGAATCCACATAACCATGAATATCAAGTGAAATCTCATCTTTAGTCATATTACTATGATAACATAAAGAATAATCTGAGGTACCGCACAAATATTTGAAGACTCTTTTAACTACATCCCAATGAACTCTACCAAGATTAGACATATATCTATAAATAAATCCCACTGCTTGTGAAATTTTTGCTTAGGAAATGTTTGGTCTAGAAAAAACCATAGCATACATCAAACTTCCAAGTACACTCTACTCATGTCTTCATTCTCTGATGGAGATGTTGGAAATTTTGAAATAGATAACTTTTTTCCAACTGAAATAGGAACACAAAATGGTCTACAATCCTGCATGTTAAATCCCTGTAAAATTGAAATGACATACTTACTTTGGCCAAGCCATAGCTTTCTATTCACTCTATCTCTTTTAATTTCCATCCCCATAATGTTTCTATCTATGCCAAGGTCTTTCATTTCAATTTTAGCAGCAAGTTGAGATTTAAGTTCTAAAATCGTACCTTTCCCTTTGGCAATAAATAACATATCATCAACATATAATGCAATAAATAGGAAATGATCACCATGAGTTTTATAATAAACACAATGATCTAATTTAGAATGCTCAAATCTCAAACTCAACACATATGTATCAAATTTCTAGTACCACATCCTAGGACTTTGTTTCAAGCCATACAAATATTTCTTCAATTTACAAACCAATTTACTTTTACCTTTCACCACATAGTGCTCTAGCTATGTCATATAAATATCCTCCTCCAAATCACCATGAAGGAACACACTTTTCATATCGATTTTCTCAACCTATAATCATAAGTAGCAAGAATAGCAAGAAAAAATATAACAGATGTCATTTTTGTAATAGGAGAGAATATCTCGCCATAATCAACACCCTCAACTTGAGAGTAACCTTACAGAACCAACCTTGCTTTGTACTTCTCAATACCTCCATATAAACCAATCTTTTTCTTAAACACCCATTTGCAGTCAATAGGTTTTTGACCTTTAGGAAATGGTACAAGATCCCATCTATCATTTTTTTCAAAGATGCCATTTCTTCATCCATAGCAATCTTCCAGGATTTTGCATCATTCATACCTAATGCCTCTTCTACATATTTGGGTTCATCAATGTTGGTATTCAAAGAAAAAATACATCTCCAATTATCAGGTGTATACCTTTCAAGTGGTTTTCTATTCCTTGTAGACCTATGAACAAGTTGAGTTGGAGGTTCTTTCTCCTCTTCTGAAGATCTAGAGCTAGATGATCTCTCCTCAACTTCTTGTCTATCCTTCGCCCTCGATTCAACTTTCTCAGGTGTAGAAATAAATTCAATCACATATTCCTATTTACTTTGTTATGGATGCAATGTAACAGAAGAAGGCTTAGCTTCTCTAAAAACAACACTTCTATTATATATTACCTTTTGTGCAACAAGTTCCCAAAGCTTGTATCCTTTCATACCATAATTGTATCCGGAGAAGATACATTTCATAACCTTGCTCTCCAATTTTGTTCCCTTCTCCTTTAGCACATGTGCATATGCCTCGCAACCAAAAACTCTAAGATGTCTTAATGAAGGATTGCGAGCCAAACATGCCTCCATAGGCATCTTATAAACAAGAATTGGTGTAGGATACCTATTAGTCAAGTAACAAGCAATGGAAACAACTTCAGCCCAAAACCTTTGTTCAAGGCTAGCACCACTTAACATACTCCTAGCCTTCTCCATCAGTGTCATATTCATTCTTTCTACAACTCCATTCTATTGTGGAGAATATGAAGTTGTATTTTGTCTATGAATACCACAATCTTTATAGAATCTATCAAAATCATTAGAGCAAAATTCACTACCATTATCAGTCCTCAAAAATTTTATTTTCTTTCTAGTCTACAACTCAACCATTACTTTAAATTCTTTAAATCAACTAAAAACTTCATATTTACTCTTTAGAAAATATACCCATGTCCTTCTACTATAATCATCAATAAATGAAACATAATATCTGGCTTTACCAATTGAAGGAACATCTATAGAACCAAATACATCAAAATGAATAAGATCCAATACACCAGAAGATTTATGAGAACTCGAGTAAAACTAAACCTGGTTTTGTTTTCCATAAATGAAATGCTCATAGAAATCGAATTCAAGATTACAATCAGACAAACCTTCAACAAGGTTTTTATTTTTCAAGTTCCTAAGACCTTTTTCTCTAATGTGGCAAGTCTCTAGTGCCATAACATAGTTTTCTCTATAGGTAACTTTGTTTCAGAAGAAAGAGCACCCTTGGGTACCCAAAAGCCATGACCATCTACTGAAGGTGAAACCCTCACTTCTTCCACAACCTTGATTTTAACAGAAGTACTATTGACACTCTCAAATTTCCCAAATTTGAAGTGTCCATTTCAAAAAATTTGCCTCTGGACTTTCAGAAGTGCACTTGAGAAATTTGCCTAAGTGACCTACTTTGGAGGGTCATATTTTGAAGCCGTTGATTTTGGTGCAAAACCCATTTGCACACTCACTCATGTGTCCTATGTGAGCAGCCATGTCAATTTTCAGCTTCCCACGATGAGTTTTGTTAGTATTTCGAAAAGTGAAGCTGGTGGGTTTTGTCACTGTT
Source organism: Sequoia sempervirens (assembly GCA_007258455.2). NCBI lineage: Eukaryota > Viridiplantae > Streptophyta > Pinopsida > Cupressales > Cupressaceae > Sequoia > Sequoia sempervirens. The sequence continues at coordinate 26,541,981 of VDFB02322083.1, read as the reverse complement.
GTGTTCTTTGCAAACGTTCAGTTTTGCAAAGTTGCCTCGTGTTTGAGCTTTCATTTTGTAACTGGTTCATCGTCATGACAAAATGATTTTAGTTCTACATTCTCCATACCAAGATGAGCTCACATGTCATTTTTTAGAGCTTTATGACTTGATTTGCTATTTTTAGCAGATCAAAACAAAATGGAATTTCTTCAATTGTGCATCTGCATTTCTAGAAACCTTTCTGAGAGGTCAACTTTGAGCATCAATAACTTTTCATGGATGATGATTCAAGCTAATTCCTATTGCACGTGTGTTCATTGCACCAAAATGATCTAGTGTGTCCAGTGGCAGCTTCATAGGAGTTGATTTGGTATTTTTCCGACGAGGTGATTTCATCAGTTTCAATTGGTTTAGAATAGTTGCAAAAAATTCAACTGAGCAAATTTTACAGTGAATAACTTTCACCTCGGGATTCATTTTTTCTGAACCCTCTATTGCATTCAATTCTCTGGACCAATGGCTACATGCATGCAAGTTTATATGTCTCCAGGAGGTTGTTTGCCTAGTTTTCAAAGCCGATTCTGGAGCCCACTTGGCCATTTTTAACCATTCTTCAAATGTGCCAGAAAGAAAAATTTAATGATAACCTATTTTATCATTTTGCTTCTAGAACACTCAAAAGTTGTGTCTGATCAGTTCAAGGAAAAAGTTGTGTGAAAATGATTTTTTTTTTTAGTCGGGCCCACATGGGGACCCAACATGCTCTAGTTGGAGGATGTTTTGGTTATGAAAAGGAATGAACTGCAAAGCATGGTTTTATCAGTGGGTTTTCATTTCTCATCATCATGAGCTTCTCTCATCTATGGGTTGAAAGAAATGGTGTTTTACTTGAATCTCTATGAGATAAAGTCACAACATTTAATCATTGGAAGAGCAAATTTTTATTGAGCTAATATTGTCCTGATTATTTGAGATGCATACTTTTCCCCTCGGTCAAGGATGAGAAAAACTTCAAAATCATGAATCTGATTAACATGTGGGAAATATTAGCTTGAAACTCATATTCTATCCCAAAATGTGCAAGATATATGAATCAACTGCAAGCATATCACTGTATGTCGGGCTTATGGGAAATCAATGGTAGAAAGAATCTAAAGCAAAGTGTTTTTCTTAAAATACAGGAGGTCTTAAAGGGCTGCCAATTGATAGATGTTTTGCAAAGACAAATACAAAAATACACCTTGGGTGTTGAGCAATATTTTGCAAATACAAACCAAAGTATTAATAGAGGAGTGTTGGCACAATAAAAGGGAAGCTATGCTAGATGGGAACTATTCATGCCAGATGAAGGAGAGGTTTGCATATGCAGATGAAAGTGTATGTGGACACCAGAGACCAATATTATGAAATGAAAAAAAGGCTCAATGGACTAAAGGAGGAGGTGATAACATTGAAAGGCATGTGAGTTTATTTCAAAGAATTTTTGTTGTGTGGTTTCATGAGACATCAAAACCGCGGCTTATACTTCAGGGTGACCGATGGAGGAATCAGAAGCTTCAATATGCTAATTGAATGAGGATATGGCACTATCATATGTCCTTGATGGACTTATTTCAAAGTCTTAACAACTCTCAAGCAAATGCCTTTGGCACACACAGGGAGTAGCAATGGAGAAGAATTCAAAAAAATTTAGACAAATGGGTGCAGCTCAAATAGAGGAGGGTAATGTAGCCAATGAAAATAGATATAATCTCATGGAATGCCTTTTAAATGTGGATATCCACCCAAGAATTGATTGGTATAGTGTGTAAGTGGAGGGCGGCGCACTTCAGGATATAGGAATCCATCAAAGTATAATGAATGCCACTATTATTGCAGGATATATACAATGAAGTTTTTGAAAATTCCTTAGAAACAGCCTAAGCCCGTGCCATAGAGAGCAAGTGAATGCGCGCTGAGGGAGAGTATGTGCATCCATGAGGCATAAGAAGACAAATAAAATTTATGGAAATGTGGTCTTCGGGAATCCCATGAGTGTTGCGCACAACATGGTTTCGATGAAAAGTGAAAAATTCTCAAATAAATGCAATGGGAAGAGCCACCACACCAGTCTAGGAGAGGGATATGAGTATTTTGCTACCAAGAACCTGTGCATAGAATAGGAATAGAGCATGCATATTGAAGACATAAGGCTTCTTCAACTGTGGTCTCAGGAAACAAAATGGAAGTAGTGTAATATGCACAAAATGATTATTGAAAGTCTTTAGAACCTCTCTAGCAAATGAACTTGAACCCACACCAACACAAAGAGGGAACGCCACAACTGAATGCGTCACTGATAAAATTTGACTCAAAATCCCACAAAAGCTCATTGGAATTTTGAAGAAATTTCGTCAAAATTTCGTCAGAATTATTTCATCAATTTTCTGATAAAATTTGAAACATCAAAATTCCGACCCAGCTGACGATGCTAGGTCAAAATTTTGACGTTTCAAATTTCGTCAGAAAATCGACGAAATTTTATCAAAATTACGATGAACTTTTGTCAAATTTTGAGTCAAAATGTATCAGTGCGTTGAAATTGTGAGAGCGCGCTAGAACAAGTATTATCTCATAGAATACTCAAACATGACTGGAGGAATCATCAAAGCATCTCATGCCTGGTACACGAATATATTACAGATTTGTTAAAAAATATTCAAAGGCTCTTAAAGAAAATGCAGTGTGTTATGCCTTTTATAACCATCCCATTTCGAACTTGATTAAAATGGGTCCCCCTTTTTGTTTTGTTTTGGTCACCCTTCGTTGTTTGGTTGGGTCTTAGAAGTTCTTTGTTTTTCTCCTAAGTCTGTCGTTTGTTCTATCGGAGGTGGGAGCAGAACCAAATCTGAACATGGAACTCTTTTCGATTTCTAGTTCGGATCTCATCCTGACTCTATCTCCGCTCTTTTTCTTCCCCGCTCTTTGTTGTTCGGGTCAGGATCATTTTTTGTTCTGATCTCGCTTCCCTTGTTCTTATGTTTTTCTTTGCTCTTTGGGCGGGACCAAATCTAGATTTGAATTGGAACTTTGAACTTTGTGTAGTTCCATTTCCGGTTTTGTCTCCACTCCTGTCTCCGTTTGTCATTTTCGGTTCTGCCCCTTTGTGCTTGTTCTTTGTTTGTTCTAGCGAGCACGGGATGCAGACCGAAACTGAACTTTGGAACTTTTTTGAAGTTCTAGGTTTCAATTTCATTCTGGTCCCGGTTCTGCCAGTCACGTTTGTTTTTCCCTTTTGTCCCTTCATTTGGCCATGGGGTGTTTCCTTCCCTTCCTTTTCCCATTCTCTTCTTCTTTTTTGTAGTCTCTTTGTGTGTTGTCAGAGGCGGAGCCAAGATGGAAACTGAACCTAGAACTTGGAGAAATTTCAAGGTTAGTTTTTTGTTCCACTTCCACCCCTGTTGTGGTTCGCCCAGGATCGGTTTTTGCTCTGATCCTACTTGCGTTTGTTTCGTATTTGTTCCTTGTTTGGTCTCTTTTGTGGGGCTGGGTTCGGGAAGGATTTGGGATATGGAGTTGTTTCCAACTTCAGTTTCCTCATCTAGTTCCGACTCCACCCCCACCCTGCTCCGGTCCTAATTCCTTTTTCATTTTGGTTCCACCTTCGCTAGAGTTGGGTTTCTTTTTGATAAATAATTGAATGAGAGATATATGAAAGGTAGGATGAATGATGATGTTTCTACACTTAGAGGACTAATAAAGGCATTGTTTTGTAGGATTAAAGCATGTCAAGAGCATCTGTTGATCTTCCTCACAGGAACAGCCGCAACAGTCTAAACGCCAACGGTTCACCTTCAGCATCCTCTGATTGGTCGAACACATTCCACATAGGATCTTCAGGCGGTCAAAACTCGTTCAATCAGAATTGCTTGTCGATGAGACACTAGCTGTGTCTCCCCGATGCTACATTGCTCCACTGACACTATCGACATAACTTACAACTATCGGCAAGAGATCATAGCAAAAGCACCTAGCACGAACACATCCGTTAGCGAGACTTCAACAATCGCTATGACTTCCAGCGAGCCTGAAGGTCACATTGAAGTGTTAAACCATCGACAAGAGATCCTCAGTCGCTAAGAGTCTCTGAGGGTCACACCTCTCCCTGATGCTACCTGTCACCAAGAGTCTCACTGAAGACATCCGTATAAATAACCATCGGTGAGACATACACTGTTGGGATGAGTCATTCCGAAAGTTCACATTTCTCCCCGACTCCACTCGTTGCCAAGAGATCTCCCCAGGCAAAGAGAGGTAGGAAAACTCGCAGCGACAGAAAAGTTTCAGCGATAACTCTAGTCGATAAGATAGCAACAAGGTCTCGGTGACCTGAGCATTCCACAAGGTTACACAACTGCTAGTCATCTAGACAGTAAGAATGTCACACCAAATTTTCTTTTTTAGAGGTTTCACGTCAGTATGTCTAAGGCACATATTCCAACAACGTTCACTAGCAAGAGTAGGTGGACATGAATGGAGATACCCCTGGAACATTCAAACCAGCTCTGCGGGAGCGATTTTCAAGGTCAAGGATAAAACGTGTGGAGTCTTAATGGCGAACTCAAAGACTGTGAGTTAAGGATGATGGTTGTAAAAGATCTAGAAACCATTCCTAAGAGTGATCTTTCACCGACATGAACAGAGTATATGCATTTAATGCATCCTTGAATTTGTTCAAACCCTTCTGGAACCGACTCATTTTTGTAAAACCTAAAAAGGGGATGGCGCCTTTTTGGCGCGTTTTGTATAAGTATGGAATTTTTTGCCTCTTTGAAAAGGGGGGATACACAGACATACGAATATACATAGAGATAGATAAGGATCTTCTTTTCATCTTTTTTCAAATTAAGAATTAGCAAGTTAGGGTTAGAAGATAAAAAAACTCGAGAGCAGAAATAGAGGAGTTAAGTTCAGTAAGAGGAGGTGATGTATCTTCCAGATTTTCTTAGTATAGATGGAGATAATTTGAAAATATGGATTTTCTATACACTGGTGACCTTGCCAGATTTGTAAATGTTGTTTATCTATTTCACCAACAGTAGAAGCAACCATATTTAAATCTACTTCATATTGTGCTCCAGAATGGTATTTATCTTGGGTTAATTATTTGATTTGGAAAGCTTTCAAGGAATGAAATTTTATCTTATGTTCTGTTTAAATGATGATTTGCAATCTACTGTTAAATTTTACACTGTGAATGAATGAAACCTTGTATTAATTACAAGTTAACTTTATTCTGTAGTTTTAGTTTAGGAATTCCTTGGAAGGTAACAAGTCTGATTAGTTAGATGAATCAATATTCTCTTCAGTTTAGAAGTTTTAATCTATCTTTCTCTGTTTCTTTAAAACCACTGGTTAAAGTAGGTGTAAATATATGTTTGATCTTATAACAATCCAAAAGCTCAAAAACAGCAGGCCCCTTGAACATTACAACCATATTGACCACCTTGTGAAACAAAAATGTTGTGAACCAACATCAAAAGACCTTGGGAGGTGATCAGTTTGATTGCTGATTGTCTTTTTTAGGAGAGGTGAGATATTTCACTTTTATCTTACCTACATGTTGTGGGTCAACTTGGCACCATCAACAAATCTGGTGCTAGAGGGAGGGCCCAGAAGAGAAAACTGGATAATATTGGGTTTTTCTCACCAGAAAGGTCCCATAGAGTTCTTCGATCAATTGAAAACCCACCACCTTTGATAGAACTCAAGACCCCAACAAGACACAAGATTCAGAAGATTGGGGCAACCATTATACCACCCTTGTCAGCTCCACTCACTCCACCAGGATTTTCATCAATATCCTGGTGGATACTTGTCAATCCACCACCGAATCCATCTCAAGTGCCATTATAGCTAGTTCAGCCCATCCAACAGCTGGCTCAACCCCCACCACCGCCATGAATGAATTTTTTTTATGAATAATCCCTCTCCATTGGGGACTATTCCTAGAAGCTTTCATGATATGCCTAAGAATCCTGAGAGATTTTGTCCCAAATACATTCATGGTGAATCAAGGAGTGTCGAAGAGCACATACAAGATTTTAAGGACGCTTGTACCAGAGCCCAAATAGCTCACCATGATGTAGTTTGTAGGTTGTTCCCTTATTTCTTAGGGGATATGGCGTACAACTGGTACTTAAATCTTCCACAAGGTTCTATTCTGAGCTGGACAGATTTGGAGAATGCTTTCATGAATCAGTTCAGAGTTTATGTGGATCTAGCCATTTTGTTCAACCAATTTGCTACCATTAGGAAGGATCCATGTGAATCCCTTCCCTTGTTTAATACCAGGTTTTAACGAATGTATAGGAGACTGCAAGACCCCTATCTAGTTGCTGAGAATAGTGCCATTCAAGCATACTTTAGGGTGATAGACCCTTTTCTTGGCTTGTTCCTACAAAGGACTTATCAGCTAGCAGATATTGATTCACTGTCTAAAGTCTATCATCTAGCCATCAAGATACAACAACAAACTAGTTCTCAACAAGGAAACTTGGGAGGAGGTTTTCCTTCAATGGGGTATCAGATGCCTAACCCAACCCATTTATTCAATAATGTCTCAGGGATGTCTCCTTCCCATTATGGACCTATATCTGAGTTGCAGACTCAATCTCCTATTCCATTCTTTGCCAATGGAGCTCTTGACTTCTTTCAACAACCACAGGCTCATCACAGTCCACATGGTCATCATAACCAAGCTGGAATACCAAATCCCATCAGTCAGCCACCTGTTGCTAGGAGTGTTGAGAGTGAAAAGATAGTTCAACTCACAAATGAGGTGGAGACCTTAAATAAAAATATGTCTCAAGTCACAAATGATATGGCTCAACTTAGACTAAACCCCTCTCAGAACCAAGGTAATTACCCTAATCAGAATAATAATAATCAGGGTAATTATCCAAACAACTACAGTCACAACCAGAGGAATTATCAAGGCAAAAACTCCCCTAACCAAGGCTATCAAAATCAAAATAGAGGATATAACCAGAGGCCAAATAACAACCGACAATGGAATACAGGGCCAAATAATGATGGGGTCCCTCGCAATTATCAAGCTAATGAGGACAGGCCACATGTTACGAACGTGGTTGACCTCAATTTTATGACTAATTGGTGTAGGTTGCATGATACTACAACTCATTTCAGATAAACTTCCCTGAAATGGAGAAGATTGTGAAGATGGCATTGGAAGATGTCCAAACGTTCCAAGGGAATTCAAACAAATAAGGTGGCTCAGTGGATACAGCTATGACTTATGACCTCTTCGAAGAAGAACCTTCATTCCCAATGTAGAATGAGAATGAACCCGAGGAAGATGTGTATGATGCCCAAGCCTTTCTGACAAAGGGAGGACACTTCCTAAGAAATCAGAATAAGGGTTTGTTCACTACATCAGCTCCACCTAACCATATGGTGCCTCCAAATCAAGGTGCCGATAAAAACCATTCTCCACCAAAAGGTCCACCCGACTTCCATAACAAAGGTAATTCATCTGGTGTTTTCAAATGTAATGCAAGCTATAACATAGAATTTGATATTGTTTTTGAGATGCAGAAACAGAAAACCTCTTTATCATACTTTGGCATCCTAAAGTGGTGCTCTACCCAATGAGAGATAGTGTTGAAAGCTTTGGAAGAAGCTGATAAATCAAAAGGGAAAACTAGGGTGGCACCCACTACAAACATGAACGTAGATTTTTACAGAAGCAAGGTAGGTACCCCACCATTTCTTTTAAGTTTGAGAATCTATGGGAAGAATCTACATAATTGTCTGCTAGATTCAGGGGCTTCTGGCAATGTTATGCCATTTTCTATATGCAAGAAATTGGGATTGAACCTTGTCCAAACAAACAAGAAGGTCATCCAACTCGATCAAAAAGAGGTTAATGTAGTTGGAGAATTGAGAAATATACATGTGCAAGTAGGGTTTGACCCTAATATTTTAACCAATATGGATATTCAAGTAGCAGACATTCATGAGACTTATGCTATGTTGTTGAGCAGAGATTTAATGAAGAGTATAGGGGGATATCTCTCCCTCAACTTTTCACACATGTGGCTACCATGCAGGGAATGCCTACCCAGATTAGGATTGAAAGTGAACCTCACCTTAAACATATCATCACTGAATATGACTTTCCCAACGAGGTAGCTTATTTTGAAACCGAGATAGGGGTTTATAAAAGAGAGGAAATTCTGACCTTTTCAGTTCTTAATTATAAAGATTTTTCAATGCAAAAATTCCCTGATCCCATGATTAATGTAAACCAACAAGTATTGATCAGGAAGCTGCAATAGGATCAGCTAGTTTTTGGGGGAGATATCAATTTGCAGAGTCTTCTACTCCCTAATTGGTGCAGGGTACACTACCAAAATCATTTGGAATTGACCTGCCAACCCTACATTGGTGTTTTGAATCATGTTTCCCAAACTGAAGAGACTCACCCAAGTCACCTTGAGGCCACTTCAGATCACTTCCCATTTGAAGCCAAAAAAGCAATAATCTTAACCAGGGATAATATACCTTCAAAGAAAGTCCCTCCTCAAACTGAACCTACCCCGTTCGCAATACCGGACCAATGTAGCTACGATGAACAACCCCAAGGTTTGTTTAATACCCATGCACTCACAAGTATACCAAAACCCAAGGGATTAATCAAAGATACAATTGATTGTCAGAAAGACATCCTAGGATTATATGATGTATCTGACTTGGAATCGGAAATTGCACCTGATGAGCCTATTAAACATCCATTCCCAATATTTGATGCAAAAGATCAAGTGGCCCCACCTATGGTTCATCTTATCCAAACACCTACAACAACCTCAAAGGGATCAACCCTAGCTCATGATCAGTTATGGACCCTCACGTTTGATGGATCCAAATCCAAAATAGGGTGTGGCGTTGGAATTGAATTAACCGACTCGAAAGGGAAAACATTTTTTTCTTCTTATAGGCTGTTGTTTGGATGCACTAACAATATAGCAGAATATGAAGCATTAACTTGGGGACTATTGTTTGCACAGTAGAAGAAAGTTACTACCTTGATGGTTAAAGGAGATTTGGAAGTGATTATCAAGCAAGTATGCAGCCAATATGCATGTCACAATAAAAGGCTGGCCGCTTATAGAAATCGGGTGTGGAACCTAATTGAAGACTTTGATGCTTTTGGGATTAGTTTAATTCCTAGAGAGGAGAATTAAATAGTTGATTCATTAGCTGTTGCCGCAAGTACCTTGGAACCCATGCAAGGCTCCAAGCTTAAGAGATTCTCAGTAGAATTGATATCCACCCCAGTTTTTCTCGATAATGTCAGGAACTTCCAAGTCTTCGACGATGATCAACATATCCTTGCTTTTCTAGAAAGCTCAGATGTTTTCGAAGGACAGATCATCGATGAGTCTAATATGGATCAAAGAGACTGGGACCCCGAAGATTGCAATAAAGAAGGTGTCCTCAATCTGAAAAGTAATAGCATTCCCAAGGGAATGGTGGCCTTACAAATAATTTTTGATTCAGACCCAAGGGCTCGGGAAAAGGTATCAACCAAAGATAAAGGAGGTGAATATGAAACTGTTAACTTAGCTGAATTTGGCCCTGAAAGAAATGTTTACATAGGGAAATTCTACCTTGAAGCAATTAGAAAAGATATACTAAGGGCACTGAAGAAGGATATTGCTGCAATAGCTTGGGGGTATGAATATTTAAAAATATTTGATGCTTCTGTGATAACTCACACTATTCCTTTGAATCTTGAAGCTAGACCATTTTGGTAGAAACAACGTCCCATCAACGCCCTGATTGAACCACTAATCTTTAAGGAAGTTCAGAAATTGCTTTATGAAAGAATAATATTCCCTGTACGACATTCAACATGGGTGGCTAACTTGGTTCCTGTTCGTAAGAAGAATGGAGAGATCCGGCTATGTGTGGATTTTGGGAATTTGAATAGAGCTTTGGAGAAAGAAAACTACCCACTCCCTTCTCTGGACGAAGTCTTGCAAACTTTCAATGGGTCTCAGATGATGTCATTCCTAGATGGTTATTACGGGTACAATCAGGTAATCGTTAATTATGAAGACAGAATGAAGACAGCCTTCACTACTAAGTGGGGAACATTTGCTTACAGAAGGATGCCATTTGGTTTAATAAACGTCGGAGCAACCTTTCAGTGTGCCATGGACGTAGCGTTCAAAGATTTGATTGGTACGTGTATCATAGTCTATATGGATGACCTGATAGTATTCTCTAAAGATAGACTAAACCATGCTGCAGACTTGGGTAAAGTTCTTGAAAGATGTATCTAATATGGTGTCTCTCTGAATCCTAACAAGTGTGTATTCAGGGTTTTTGAAGGGAAACTTTTGGGACACATAATCTTAGAAAGAGGGATATCGATAGATCTAGACTGAGTTGAGTCTATTTTAATGTTAACCATGCCAGGAAGTAAGAAGGAGATGCGATATTTCTTTGGAAAGATCAACTTTGTGAGGAATTTTATCATAGGTTTTGCAGAAATTGTTAAGCCATTGAATGAAATGATGAAGAAAGATGCTAGAATAGAATGGAGTAATGAAGCAAAGGCTGCTTTTTCTCAGGTTAAGCAATAGTTTTTGGAAGCGCCAGTCCTCACTAGTCTTGACTACTTGAAGCCATTTTATGTTTATTTTTTTTCCTCTGAACACTCGTGTGTTGCTGTCCTAACTCAACGAAGAGGGGAAGGGGATGAAAGGCCAATTTCCTTCATGAGCTCCCCATTTAAGAATGTTGAAGTCAAGTACCCACCGCTTGAGAAACAAGCTTTTGTGCTAGTTAGATATGTCAAGAAGTTCAGGAATTATATCCTCTGAATTCAAATTATTGTTGTGGTTCCTGACACTGCTATGAAGTCTCTACTTATGCAGAGCGAGTTGGGAGAACGAAGGGGGAAATGGATGGCTATTTTCTAGGAGTTCGATATGGAGATTCACCCTATGAAACTTGTCTAAGGTCAAGGCCTGTCTAAATCAATGGCAGATGCTAGTGAGAACATTATTTGTCAGCAATACACAACACAATCCTTTTCTAATGACCCTTGGTATGCCGATATTATTTATTTCATGCTCAATAATCGGTGCCCAAAGGGAATGAATACAACTCAGAGGAGAGCACTAAGAATGAAAATCTCTCATTATATGCTCAAATGAGGATTGTTATACAGAAATAATTTTGAGGGAGTTTACTTACGATGTCTTGATCAATAAGAAGCTAGGCATGTAATCGCTGAATTCCATGGTAGGCATGGCACAGGACACAGATCAGTAGATTCGTTAGCACATCAAATCCTCAGATCTGGTTATTATTGGCCCCATGTGTTCAGGGATGCACATCAACATGCCCAGACATGTCATACATGTCAGACTTCTACATGAAGAGACCGCCATTCAGCCATGCCATTGCAGCCTATTTATGAGGTAAGGCCATTCGCCCAATGGGAACTTGATTTTATTGGGGTAATTAACCAAAATTCTTTTGCAGGACACAAATTCATTTTGACTGCCATGGATTACTACACAAGATGGATAGAAGCTATACCTTGCAAGAATAGCACAACGGAAATGGTAATCAGGTTCCTCATCGAATACATCACAACTAGGTTTGGAGTACCCTTTGCATTGGTATGTGACAATGGCCCTGCCTTTTCTTATGTTGAGTTCATTGCATGGGCTTATGATCATAAGATTGTTTTAAAGTATTCTTCAAACAATTATCTGCAAGGAAATGGAGTTGCAGAATCAACTAATAAGAAACTCCTAGGAGTAATAAAAAAACTTAGAGAACAATCCTAGGAACTGGTATACCCAGTTAAGATTTGCTTTATGGACAGATAGGACTAGGATCAAGGTTGCTTTAAATACTTCACCATTTAAGCTAGTATATGGCAAAGAGCTTGTGTTCCCGATTCACGTGCAAATACCTGTCCTGAAATTTATGCAAGAATTTTACTCTAGTGATGATAGGATTGAAGTAAGGTTAGCTGGCTTGCTGAAATTAGAAGAGTAGAGAGATGTTGCTTTGCAGCAATTCTTTAAGCACCAAGTTGTTGTCAAACGTTGCTTTGAAAAAAGAGCCAAAATCAAGGCTTTCAGAATATCAGACCTTGTGTTGTTGTGGGATAAAGCTAATGAAAAGTAGGGAAATCACCAAAAATTTGATAAGCTCTGGTTGGGTCCCTATCAAATTGCTGAAATCCTAGGAGAAAATGCTTTTCGGCTGAGTAGTTTAATAGGAGAGCCTATTCCATTTCCTGTCAATGGATAGTTTCTTAAACATTATTTTGGGCTGTCAAAGATCTTGTATTTTGTTGGGTTGTGTATATGTAAATAGTTTTGTTGTTTTCCTTGTTTTCCTTTTCTGTTTGCTCTTTTGTTGTTGTTCCTTTATTTTTCTTAGTGGGGACCTTCATTTTAATGCGGTTGTAAGGGGGTTGTTATCCGAAGTATACTTTGGTTATCAGGAGAGAATTTGGTTTAGATATTTTCAGGTTTTCTAGTCGGATGATTTTGTCCTAAATTCATTTTTTTATGTCTATTATCAATAAGGATTGTGGAAAGTTTTGAAAAAAGGTGCAAAGTAAAAAATCTTCATTAGCTACGGTTGAATCTGTCACAAATCATCAAAAGCATCTCCTTTTGTAATGGTATATTTGTCTTAGGGCGATGGTGATGTAAGATTTGAGTGAAAAATCTGATTCCCTAGATATTGTTATGAGGTCCATGGTAGTTTTCAACCCAGAATAGATGTCGGACATCTGACATATTGAGAAAGAATTGAATGAAATATCTAAAACTCCAAGAGAAGAGAAAAAAAAAGGAAAGAAAGAGAGAACTATCTAAGAAAATAAAACTCAATATGAATGGGTGATTCCAGTATCTCTACCAAAGTTATGGACACCTGACTGGCAGTAGAGCAATGTTGTGAGAAAACTAGAGGTATCTCTGTCGGAGCTATGGACGCTTGACTAGCAGCGGAGCAATGCCCAGGATATCATTGCATGATAGCCAAAGGGAATCAACTCATGTAGCTCAAATCCTGCACATTATTGTTCAAAAGATAAGGAAAACTTTGTAAAAGTGTGATGCACCATCAAGCACACACATAGATTCAGGGGTAGCCAGTGTTGATTTACATTTGAGATTCTAGCTCAACCTTGGTTGTTAAAACTGACTCAACTGGAGTTGTGATGTCCATAAACTAGGAGTTTTGGGTAGTTGAATCCTTTGATTTCTTGAAAATGGTTAAACCATTTTCCCAGCCAGATCGCCAATTGTTATGCCTTGCATAACCACCCCATTTCGAACTTGATTAAAATGGGGCCCCCTTTTTGTTTTGTTTTGGTCACCCTTGGTTGCTTGGTTGGGTCTTAGGAGTTCTTTGTTTTGCTCCTAAGTCTGTCATTTGTTCTGTCAGAGGCAGGAGCAGAACCAAATCTAAACATGGAACTCTTTTCGGTTTCTAGTTCAGATCTCGTCCCTACTCTGTCTCCGCTCTTTTTCTTCCCCGCTCTTTATTGTTCAGGTCGGGATTGGTTTTCGTTCTGATCCCACTTCCCTTGTTCTTATTTTTTTCTTTGCTCTTTGGGTGAGACTGGATCTGGATCCGAAATGGAACTTCAAACTTTGTGTAGTTCAATTTTGGGTTTTTTCTCCGCTCCCGCCTCCATTTGTCATTTTCGGTTTTGCCCCTTTGTGCTTGTTCTTTGTTTGTTCCAGTGGCCATGGGACACAAACCAAAACCTAACTCTGGAAATTTTCTGAAATTCCAGGTTCCAATTTTGTTCCGGTCCCAGTTCTACCAGTCGTGTTTGTTTTTCCCTTTTGTCCCTTTGTTTGGTCGTGGGGTGTTTCCTTCCCTTCCTTTTCCCTTTCTCGTCTTTTTTTTCGTAGTCTCTTTGTGTGTTGTCGGAGGTGGAGCCGGGGTGGAAACCGAACCTAGAACTTGGAGAAAATTCAGGGTCGGGTTTTTGTTCTGCTTCCACCCTCATTGTGGTTCGCCCAGGATCAGTTTTTGCTCTAATCTCGCTTGCGTTTGTTTCATATTTGTTCCTTGTGTTTGGTCTCTTTTGCGGGGCCGGGTTTGGGAAGGAATTGGGATATGGAGTTGTTTCCAACTTCAGTTTCCTCATTTGGTTCCGACTCCGCCCTTGCCCTGCTCCGGTCCCGATTCCATTTTCATTTTGGTTTCGCCTCTACCAAAGTTGGGTTTCTTTTTGATAAATAATTGAATGAAAGATATATGAAAGGTAGGATAAATGATGATGTTTCTATGCTTTAGACTAATGAAGGCATTATTTTGCAATATTAAATCATGTTGAGAGCATCTATTGATCTTCCTCACAGGAACAGTCGCAACAGTCTAACCGCCAATGGTTCGCCTTCAGCTTCCTCTGATTGGTCGAACACATACCACATAGGATCTTCAGACAGTCAAAAGTCGTTCAAGCAGAATCGCATGTCGGTGAGACACTAGCCATGTCTCCCTGATGCTACAATGTTCCACTTACACTATCGGCATAACTTACAACTATCAGCAAGAGATCATAGCGACATCAACCAGCACGAACACATCCATCGGCGAGACTTCAACAATCACTATGACTTCCAACGAGCTCGAAGGTCACACCAAAGTGTTAAACCATCGGCAAGAGATCCTCAGTCGCTAAGAGTCTCTGAGGGTCACACCTCTCGCCGATGCTACCTGTCGCCAGGAGTCTCACCAAAGACATCCGTATGAATAACCGTCGGTGAGACATACACTATCGAGATGAGTCATTCTGAAAGTTCACATTTCTCCGTGACTCCACTCGTTGCCAAGAGATCTCCCCGGGTGAAGAGAGGTAGGAAAACTCATAGCGACAAAAAATTCTCAGCGATAACTCCAGTCGGTAAGACAGCAACAAGGTCTCGATGACCTGAGCATTCCATAAGGTTACACGGCTGGTAGTCATCCAGATAGTAAGAATGTCACACCAACTTTTCTTTTTCAAAGGTTTCATGTCAGTAAGTCTAAGGCACATTTTCCAACAACGTTCACTAGCAAGAGTAGGTGGACATGAATGGAGATACCCCTGGAACATTCAAACTAGCTCTGCAAGAGCAGTTTTCGAGGTCAAGGATAAAACATGTGGAGTCTTAATGGTGGTCTCAAAAGCTATGAGTTAAGGATGATGGTTGTAAAAGATCTAGAAATCATGCCTGAGAGCAATTTTTCACCGACATGAATAGAGTATATGCATTTAATGCATCCTTGATTTTGTTCAAACCCTTCTGGAACTAACTAATTTTTATAAACCCTAAAAAGGGGCTAGTGACTTTTTGGCACATTTTGTATAAGTATAGCATTTTTCGCCTCTTTGAAAAGGGGGCGATACACAAACATACAGATATACATAGAGATAGATAAGGATCTTCTTTTCATCTTTTTTTCAGTTAAGAATTAGCATGTTAGGGTTAGAAGATAAAAAACTCGAGAGAAAAAATGGAGTAGGAGTTAAGTTCAGTAAGAGAAGGTGATGTATCTTCCAAATTTTCTTAGTATAGATGGAGATAATTCAAAAACATGGATTTTTTTTACACTAGTGACCTTCCCAGATTTGCAAATGTTGTTTATTTGTTTCACCAACAGTAGAAGATGCCAGATTTAAATCTACTTCATATTGTGCTCCAGAATGGTATTTATCTTGGGTTAATTATTTGATTTGGAAAGCTTTCAAGGAATGAAATTTTATCTTATGTTCTATTTAAATGATGATTTTCAATCTACTATTAAAGTTTGCACTATGAATGAATGAAACTTTGTATTAATTACAAGTTAACTTTATTCTGCAGTTTCAGTTTAGGAATTCCTTAGAAGGTAACAAGTCTGATTAGTTGGATGAATCAATATTCTCTTTAGTTTATAATTTTTAATCTATCTTTCTCTGTTTCTTTAAAACCATTGGTTAAAGTAGGTGTAAATATATGTTTTATCTTATAACAATCTAGAAGCTCAAAAACACTAGGCCCCTTGAACATTACAACCATATTGACCACTTCGTGAAACAACAACATTGTGAACCAACATCAAAAGACCTTGGGAGGTGATGAGTTTGATTGTTGATTGTTTTTTTCAGGAGAGGTGAGATATTTCACTTTTATCTTACCTACATGTGGGTCAACTTGGCACCATCAACACAGTGAAGGAACCTGTACGTATGATGAGGGCATGAATATCCAACAAAATGCAGCCTGTTGGGATAAGATGCCATGCCTGGCATATGTTACAATATGGATTTTTTGAAAAGGCCCAAGTACATATGGGAACAAGGCATAAACATCCATCAACGCAGAGGAGAGATCCAAGGGAAAATTCAATGCCACATATGCATGTATCCAATGTCGATCTGCTGAAATTTCTTTGAAACCTCCAAGCAAGATGAGGTTTCCAATGTCGGCATTGAAGTTTCAGAACACGAGCAAGGCACGATGAAAGAATTTAGGGAAAAATATGGAGAATGAAGTAGATTGGAGATCAACAATCAAGAATGAAGATGAAAGTGCTCTCTCATTGAAACCAGTGAGCACGTGGGGTAAAGGTGGGGCCTGGGAAAAATGGAATGAGTGCTCGTTTTAATTTTCTTTTAATATGGGAAAATAATTTTTGTCTTAATTTTAAAACAAAAGGGGCAATGATTTAATTTTATAATGCTCATTTGTTTTCTTTTAAATAATTTTTTTTAAAAAGGGTTAGGATGTGCTTGTGAATTTTAAATATGGTGGGCCCGACGATTTGAATGGCAATGCTTTCAAAGGGGATGCCCGATGAAATTTTAAAAATCCCTCCAAATGTAAAAGGTAAAACATGGGAATGATTAGATATTTCATGTGAAATATTTAAAGTCAAGTGTACAGGAAAAGTGAATAAAATATTCACTGTGAAACTAATGTGTCTTTTTTGGGAGTATAAGGTGAAATGCTCGACTATAGTGCACAGGAGGAATGTTTTATAAAGTGAATTTAATATTCACTTTGTGGTGAAATATTATATGTTGGGAAATGGAAGGAGGTAATAGTTTAAAATATTAAAGTTATGAGACTTTAATATATGGAGAAAGTAATATGTAGCCACAACAATGAACAGGAAAATGAAGTTTTTCACGAGTAGTGAGATGTTTTTCACACAATAGAGTAAAATGGTGAATTTCTACACTTGGGAATTTTTTCAGTTGTTCGGCAACTTGGTGCAAAGAGAAAATTGGAGGCAAAATCTACTTTTGAAGAGAGATGAGAGATTCTTTTTTTTCCGCAAATCAATGGGAAGGAGACTTCCAGGTGGCATCTTTAGATTACTCTTCTTGAGCCTTCTCTTCTTCTTTTATTCTCTTCTTCTCTCAGTGGTAGAGGATTCTAATTCTGGGTTCCATATTCTGAAAGCTCTGCAAGGTAGGCAGAAGCTTGGGGTAGATTGTAAAGCTAGGATGATATGACTGAGTCACTAATCTGAAAGTGTCTATGTTTTGAATTGTGCTTCTATGTTAATTTTAGTTGATAATTGTCTCCATAGCTGAACTGTAATACTCTTTTGGATTCAATAATAAAGTTTTCTGAGTCTTTTCAAGCACATTTGCTGGATTTGAGTTATATTTGTTGTTGCCTTTTGTTCTGTGAATGATGTAATTTCTTTAATGAAATAGAAGCTACATTTATTATTGCCTATTGTTCATGGGATAGTGTAATTGCTTCAAAAAATGTGTCAGAAGTGTTGTGTTTCAGGTGGATTTATAAGAAGGATTATCAGATAAAGCTTCAGTGATCTAGTTGTCATAATGTGATAACATTTTCAGGGATCTTCAAAGCATGTTTAACACTGTAAGATGAATGCTGGTTATATGACTCCATAGCCCATTTCATGGCACTAGTCCATTATCATGCTTCTATTATTTTCAGTTGGGTCCCAATTCTATAAATCATAAATCATTTCAATTCTATATTTTGAGTTATGTGTTTGCCTTGTTCTCCATGTTGGTTGATGAAATTCACTCAGTATATTGCCAATGTTGAGTGATATTTTATGTTTTTGAGCATAATTTTGTGAGAACATTATCTGTTAAGCAATATTTTGTTAATTGTGTCTTTGAATCTCTAGATATTGCTAAAGGGTCACCCCCTAGGTCTTACAAAGCCTAAAGTGTAGGGGAAATGAGTGTTAATTCCATTTCCTGTCAATTGGTCAAATCCCCCATTGAATCTGATCATTAGAAAGTGGCTAGTCTATAAGATTCACTAGCCTGGTTCTATTTGGAGCACCAATAGAATGGTGACTCTGTTGGGGATAACTTTGAATCTCCAAGTGCAGACTGATCATTGATAGAGTCATATTCTTGTTTGGCATTCTGAATTTGGTTCAATTATTAAAGTTCTTAGACCTGGAGAAGATTTATTGTGGCAAAGATCAAAGGATATGAGTGTGACTCCGTTGTTGGAGAAGACCCAGAATGAGATTTACTCTTGAATATTATTCCTCTGTGAAAGGAGGTGGTGACTCTATCTAAAGAACCAGTTGAATTGTGTAGAAGATTTGCAGATTTGCAGAATTTGCTATCAGGATGAAAGATTAATAGCTGCTACAAAGTTCTAGGTATTCTCATAAATCTAAAGCAAGTATTACTCTGTTTAAAAGAAGTTTATGAGAACTTTTCAAGACTTGAGGTGATAAATTGGTTCCCTATTAGATGAATTTGCATTAAGAAAGGGAACAGTATTATTTCTTTACATACTTCAAATCTGTAACATGTAATATCTGTAATGGTTTGAGAAGTATGTTTATTTTGAATTATGCCTCTGAGAAAGCTTTAAGGCATAAATATTCAATCAATGTTTTAGAATCATGGTTGAATTAGTAAATGATGTAATTGACAACCATGTATGAAGTTAATAATGATTGAATCTGGTTACAAGAGGGTTTTCCTATGAAATGGAAAGTAAAAGTATGCAGGGAAAAGAATCTCCACCAGGCCTTTAAAGGGATTTTGTTATTGAAGGGTATATGCCATTGGTTTTCAATGGTATTAAAGGTTTCCCGAACCTGATCCCTAAAAATGTTAGGAAGCATTTTTCCAAATTCACAGGGAAAAATTCAAAATCAGCCTCTAAGAATCTACAAACATTCATGGATGTGATGGGGGATTATGAGGTAAATCATGAGGATGTTGTTATGAAACTGTTTGTTCAATCCTTGAAAGATGATGCCAGAGATTGGTTCTCATATTTACCATCATGTTCTATAGCTTCGTGGAGTCAGTTTATGATAGCCTTGTTGAGCAATTTGGTGAAAGGGTAAATCCAAGTGAAGTGAGGAAAAACTTTATGGAAATCCATATAAGTAAAGATGAGTTGGTCTTTGCATTCAACCTTTGATTTACAAAGGAAATAAGAGATATCCCTGAATACATAAGGCCAAATGATGTTGAATGTTTGGTTGTGTATTTAGGAGTATTTGACAGTAAGATGGGCTTCTTATTGAGAGATAAAGATCCTACTACATTACTTCAGGCATATCAGAGTGCTATGGATATTCAGAACAATTTAAAATACTCTATGATTAAAGGGTATTTAGTTGCAAGTGTTGGTTATTCCAACAAACCTCATTCCAATACAATTCAAGGATCAGATAATGGAAATACTTGTCAAGATGACAACTCTTCTGCTATTGTGACTTCTTCAACATTACAGTATGAAGATCATAGTGAGCTCCAAGTTGAATGTCAGCAAAATTTGAGCAATGTTGATCAGCAATCTTTTTTTCAAGCTTTGTATGAGATGAAGAGACAAGAGGGAGAATCACCATGTATGTTGTTTTTGAGATTTTTGGATGCTTTGATAGAAGTCCCCAAAGATTTCAAACCTGAGGATTCTATGTGCATTGATTTGTTTTGTGAGATTTATGAACCTGGGTTGAGTACTTTGTCAGAGGAATTGAAGCCCCATAGCTTTGACCAAGTACCTGATTGGATAAAGTTTGTAGAATCAGCCAAGTGTGGTTATACACAAAATGTGGATTCTCAAAATGTAAACAACAGCTATCCTCTTGAGAGAAATCATACAACAATGCAAAATAATTAAAAGAATATGTTAGAAAATGAAGTTCCATGTTGTATGGATGAGGATGAACATTGTAATCAGGTTACAATTAGCACATGTGCATACCCTTGTACCGGTAAGGAAGATGAAGATACATGGGATGATAACAAAGTAAATATGTTAGAATGTCTCTCTTGTGATATCTCAGATGATGGAGATGAAAATGAGATATGAAGTGTTATTCCATGTCATGTTGTGATTAGTGATTACAGCATATGTGTTGTTGATATCTCACTACAAACGAGTCATTATGATCCTGAAAGTGCAACCTCAAACATTCATTCTGAAGATTTTGAACATGGTTCATGTAGTGATGATTTTTCTTGTGATGAAAATCATGATGAGGGTGATGGTTCTAATTGCTTCTATGTAGATTATGATTTCTTTTTTGAGGATGATGTTGTGCACTTTTCGCACACACGCCCCGTTGAAAGTAGGGATCCTATTTTGCTTTGGTTTTTGGTGTCTTGGACCTTTCATTTTGAGGTTTTGTCTTGTTTTGGCATGTTCTTAAATGTTTATTTTGATTTCCTAAGTGATCTCCTAGGTTATTCATTGAAAATCTTTGGTTCTCAGTGAATTTCAGGTTTTCACCCTAGTTCGCGACTTTCCACCCCGGTTGGATTTTCTCAGATCCTGTTCGGACTCCAGCTGAGCACTCTGGTTTGGGGATTTTTAGTCTTTGCGAAATTCCACGCGGGCCGGATTTTTCCAGATTCCTTCTTTTCGTCGGGTTCCCAAATTTTCCTGGCTGTCTTGTCGATTGCATTAAATGTTTTCGTACAAGCTTTGAACGATGTATTTAATCAATCTTTGAGGTCTTTTATGCCATTAAGCTTATTGTTTGCCATCGATTGAGCTAAGGAGTTTGTTCTTGATGGTTTTTTATTTGATTTGAAGCGTTGATATTGCAGATTGTGGGTTTAGGCGGTGATTTCTTGTGCATTTTGTTGATGTTCTTCACGAAGTGCCACTAAATTCACATATGTTATTTCTGAGATCGATTTTTGCTTCATCAATGGTATGTATTTGATTGCCCTACTTCTGAATGATGAAATTTTGTGTTGCTTTGGTGTTTTGAGTTTAATAGGGTTCGAGTTCCTACATGTTTGATGAGTTTGATGCTAGGGTTGCCATGCATTGCTTTATTTATCATCTCCCAAGTGAGTTCTAAGGTCGTTAGTTCATTTGCATTATAAAGTGTCTTGCTTGAAAGTCGTGACTTCCCCCTAGTAAAGAATTAACAATTGAAATGTTTGAATCCTGGGCTTTCATGTGCGTTAATGGCAGATGTATAGGGTTTGAAACCTAGGGCAATGCCATTCCACCTTATTTCACCTTAAAACTAGCCTAGAATGCAAAGAAAATCTATGGAAGGACCATGCCTAACTTGTCTCAGGCCTAGATTCTTGAAATTTATGATCTAGCCATTGGTTGGAGCGAAATCGTGATTTTTTGTTGTAGTTTGGGTTTCGTCCTTAGTCTGGGATTTTTTGTCTCCAGCGGATTTTCTAGCTCTGGTGGATTTTCCCAACCTCCTTGGATTTCCCGGAATTTGCATACTTTCAGAGTTTTACCTTATCCGCGGATTTTCCTCGACTCCAGATTTTCTCGAAGTCCTTGGCTCCCTATTTTTTTCGGATTTGCAAAGTGTCTCTACCTTAGTGGAAATCCGTCCCTAGCGGATTTTCCCGAAATTTGATGAAATATGATGGAATGTGAAATAGCATGATGTATTAATGAGTTACAGTGCATTTTATGATTAATTCATGCTATCTTTAGATCTCACATGTTGTTTATTGATTAATAATGATCAAAGTTAATTGCTAATTATTTTTTTCATGATTATTTCGCTGGAATCCGTCTAGCTCAGAATTTCCCAGAGTTCCTCCTGGCTTGGATTTCGCGGATGGCCCTGATACCCAAAATTCGTTATGATCATTTCACTTGAAATTTAATGATATCTTTCTTATGTGGGACTCATTTTAATGATGCCCTTGATGAATTAACATTGGTTTCCTGTGGTTTTTTATTATGTTTCCTTTGCCAAGTGCAGGTTGAGTCTAGCAAGGTAGTGACTGGGTCTTCAATGTCTGAAGCAGAAAAGATTAAAATGGACATCAAAAGTAGAATTCCTGAGAGTAAGATTACATCAATCTGATCAGAAGTAACAAATACGAATGTTGGCCTCTGGGACTATGAGGAGTTCAAAGGAAGAATGGCAGCAGATGATCTTCCCGTGGTGTCAAGGAGAATGAAGGAGTCAGGCTTGTCACATGTGGTCAGTTTTCCTTCCACTGTCCAGTGCTATCAACTTTTCCTCAAGTGTGCCAGACATTATGATCAGGACACAAAAATAATTATTGATCCTCAAGGAAGAGTTGTAGCAAATCTGAATCTGATTTCTATAGCCCAAACTTTTGATATGCTAGATAGGTCTCATGTGGTGGCATTCAACATGGAGGCATCTAAGAAATATTATGAAGAAGAGACTGTGAAATCACAAAAGCTTATCAGTTCCTGGCTGGAGAATCCCAAGGCTCATTATTCCAAATTTCCCAAGCAACTGTTTAGAGCAAAGTTCAAGAAAGAATACTACGATGCCATCACATTGCTCAGCAGGGTGGTTGGATTAAGGAATGCAAGTATGTTTTAGAATTGGATGTGCCACGCTATTGTGAGGATGGAACAAGAACAAATCAACTATCATTGGGCTTGTGTGTTTAGCAGGGTGATCCATGAGCAGCTATCCAATGTGTTACAAACTAAGACCTTCACAATGACTTCATACTTGGTCTATGCACTTGCGAGATTTCATCCTTACAAGGGATTGAGCACAAGGGGAATCTTTGGGTGGGATGTCATCTATGAGGTTTACCCTCAATTTCACCTAGGAAGCTCTAGCTATAGGAGGGTGAATGATGCATTCACCATGCATATCACCCGATTACTTCAGGGTGCAAAGCATGTAAGAATTTTGGACCAAGCAAAGGAGCTCATCAAGAAATATGGGGCATGGTTTATTTAATTCACAATTTTCTCATACATCTAGATTGATGGTTACCAAAGGGCCCCTTTCAGACTTCTAAGGTACCCTACTGATCACATCATACTTCTGGAAGTCACTCGACAAATATGTGACTTTGATTCCATTGTTAAGAGGGACAAGCATAAGACTAGTTTTGGTGGAGATTTCCCCTTGAGAATTGGCACTGGAGAGGCTTGTCCTTCCATTGGTTCTGCCCAGGCTTCTGAGGAGGAGATGAGTGCTCTTGGTTTATCCTTTGATTCCAAGAGACCAAGCTTTGACATCACAGGTGAAGCCCAAAAGAGAGCCAGCAGAGAATACAGCCATAAGGTTGAGTTAGAATATTATTGGGCTAACTGTTGTCATGAATACGAGGTAAGGAAGAAAAACTTCTCTCAGCTCCTAGTAGAATCATTCCGACTGTATAATGTGAAGGTAGTCCCGGATCAACTCGAGGATGATGGAAACCTGATTTAGGATCATGCTTATGAGGCAATAAAGGACAAGCCAATTTGTGATGTGGATTGGTTAGAAGAAGAAAAGACAGAACTAAAACAATTGATGGATCCAGTCACCAAGTTTACTAGAATGTGGCTAAGGCATAAACTATGGGAGTTAGAGAATGAAGGTGTGTAGTGCACCTATGAGCTGATGGGAGATTTGGACCCTCATTCTACTTCCAAAGAATCAACTGAATAGGATCCTAAGGGAAAAGGCAAGTTGGATTCTCCTTTCAAGATCAAGATAAAAGGTGTTCAAGAGGAGGAAGTCCAAGAAACAGAAAAGCAGAGAAAACCAATTGCTAAGAAAAGGTCAAAGACTAAGAGGTCTGAACAGAAAAAAATTGAAAAGCAGATTCCTGACGATGATGTTCCTATGCCCAAAAGGAGAAGATTCATAAGACTATCACAAAAGGCAGGCTCCAATGTAGGAGAAGAAGAAGTTACCCCGCCGGTGGTAAATGTAGAAAGCTCAAAAGAGAAGGCACGGGTGTACACAAGGAGGTCTAGGACTCCTCCCAAGGATAGTGTGCCTAAAATAGACCTTCCTCCAATTGTTTCTCATGAGGAGCAGCATGATGATATTCCTTTTGCCCATGAAGCTCAAAACGAACCTGGTGAATCTGAGAAAGTTCAAGATCATCTAGATACTGAAGGGGAGGAATTTCATGAAGGTGACCTTTATAGTGCATAAGCTAAAGTAGAAAAGGTAATGCAGTCTCGCTTGGTTGCGTATGCAGAGTCGCCTATTGGAAATGAAGAGGTTAAATCACCTCCAAAAGAAAAAGCAGATAGGATTCCTTCACCTGAGCACAAGGAGGAACATTTTTAGGAGAAGGAGAGAAAAATAGATGAGACTCCTGAGAAGCAGGGTTTGAGTGAAGAAGCACCTAAGGGTCAACAAGAGGAGGAGAAACAAAGTAGAGTACAATTGGAATCCAATTTCCCTGATTGGTTGGATAAGGAGATAAGAAGAAAATAGGTTGTTGTGGAAGATACCCCACCCAATTGGGATGAGTTGTTAACCAAGATTGGAAAGGATAAAGGTAAGAAGAAGGCTATGGTGATTTCAAAGATTGAGAGGGATGAAGTTCATAACAGAGTTTTCCACATTGCAACCCCTGCTCCAAATAAGAATAGAGATGAGGTATCTACAAAAGACTATAATGTGCAGACTTTCAATTTGGGGCCCACTTCTATTGAGCGGGATATTGAAGATTATCAGGGTTCTAGTGTAGTCATCTTGGGCAAAGTGAGGAAGGAAATAAAGACTAAGTAGGAGTTAAAAAAGGAAAATGAGAATCTCAGGAAATTCTTGGAGGATCTGATGAAACCCTTGCAATCTATTAACCCCTCAGTTTCTGTTGCGAATCCTTTACCTCAAGAGACTATCACCGAACTGGAAAAGATGAAGGCTTCCACTCTTGCCACTGCAAATTGGCTGCAAGGGGTGTGAACCAAAGGAAATGAGGTCATTAAAGATATTATGTCAACAGGGAAGGATGTTATGAGGGTGATTGATTGGTTGAAGGAGGTGTTGGCTCAGGACAAAGAAGATACAGATCTCCTGCTACAAAAGACCAAAACTATCATGGAGTACACCAGGGATAAACTAGTAAGTGATAAATTTATTCCTTCCTCTAGAGCTACTGAACCTTGGGAGTGGTTTGAAGCATTGCAAATTAGGTAGAAGGTTTTGAAGAAGATTTACAAATAGAGGAGGCAGATTGATGATACCCTAGCTAGTTTTTACAATGGCTCCATTGCTTTCTTTGAGATTATGACAGGGAGAAGGAAGATTGCCCCTAAGTACTTGAGTTTAGAACAGTTGAGAAAGTGGTGGCATGATTTTTATGCTCCAATAAATGATGATTCTATTTCTAAGCACCAGTTGGATGATGCGGCCACCTACATTGTTTTCATTGACAAATAACTAACTTATAAGGTGGATTGGGAAAATTCGGTGAAACAATCCAGGGAAGAAATTGCATCAATTGAAAGGTGACTTAGGGTTTTTCCTTTGCCACCTGTGGCCGACTTGGATAGGGTACTTTTGAAAGTTCATGAAATGCTGGATCGGAATAAAGACAAAGGAGAATATAGTTAATGATTGGCTACATCGAGATTTGTGCTTCCCTATTATTTTTCCATGCATTGGTCCGAGCTGCATTGGAAACCCCGGGCGAACCTGGATGAAGTTCATGCATTTAATGCATATTTTATTTAATTTTGAATTTCTCTTGGCCAACTTGTTGTGCCTAGTTATTATTGTAAAATCCTATCTAGGCTGACATGTTTTTGGGGTTCTATAAATATGGCATTTTGCCTCATTTGTAAGGGTTAAGAAGTTTTAGACATAGACAAATAGAGAGATAGTTAGAGCAAATTTAAGTAGAGCAAGAGTTAGCAAGTAGTTGTTCTCAAGCAAATATTGTAATAGAAAGCTAGAATTATTGCTATAGTGGATAATTTGATGCAAGTAATGACATTGTGATTTGGTGCCATACTTGTGTTCTTCTTGTCTTGCATGGTTCTTGTTATTCTATCTTTAGAATTTCTTTGAGGAAGATGATATTTAGAACTAGATTTGATTCAATGATGTTTATGGTTTGATATTTGAAGTGTTGCAGCAATCCCTGGTCCATACTTTTCACAACCAACTGATTGTTAGTTGCTTTATAAAGTTAGCCTGGACTTCATATTCATTGTGCTTAGTTCAATCGTGAAGGTTTATTCATTTCAATTGCGATAGGGTTGTTTGAATGAATGTTCATGATCTAAAAATCTTAACACCTTTGAAGATTGCACTGTTTCTATAAGATTGCAGATCCATCTGGGTCAAGTAGAAATCAGTTTTAAGGGATTGGTCCATTTCTAGTGTTGGTCATTTGCATTGTTAATCTTAGGTTTAATATTAAGTTTAGAAATCTCTTTGAAACCCTTATCTTTTGTTATTTCTTTGATTATTGGATTAAATTTAGGATTGAAGTATCATCATATTGTTAGATCTGATAAATTGAGATTTAATATTTTGCTTGTAGTAAGGTCCCATTGTGATTACCGGCATTTTCACATTTATCATTGAGTTGTTTTTGCATTGTCAAGACTTGACATTAGAGACCCTGGGGTTATCTCTTGAGGCTTGCTGATAGAGATTTACCTTTCAAGAGAGATAGGATATTATATTCTGTCTGAGTTGTTGTGTAGAAAACATCATCAACACATGATATGTAAAACATTTCGTCACATGAAGAATGCAATGGTATAGATGTTCAAGATGTCACTTGTCCACAAGTGAAGGAACAAATTGCATATGGTGAATACATGGAATGTAAAGCGGGTTCACTATTAGTGAAGCATGTTCATTGTGCAAGTGATGTTGAATATGGAGATAAAGAGATGTGTTTCCAGTATGTTGATTCAGAACATAGTGCTAAATATGATAAACATGTTGATAAATATGATCATGCCCCTGTTGCTCATGATTGTTCATATCAAGTAGAGATGGAGATGTTTGTGATATATGAAGAAGATGATGATGTACATGGTGATGAAATAGGAGTTTCAATTTGGGCTGATCAAGTAGCACATTGTGACACATATAAGGATCTTGAGTCAACACTATTACCCATTGATAATATTGAAGAGCTTTCTGATGACAGTAAAGTTTCGAATTGTGTTGATACTACAGAGAGTCTTGATCCATGTGTGGAGCAGTCAGGGAATGAAACAAGTGGTGAATTTCATGTTGATGAGTGTGAAGATGAGTACAATTTGCTTATTGTTTGATGCTCCAGATCTTCATAGTGTGAACACTGACATGTTTCCATCCCATGTAAAGAGCATTTATGTGAAAGAAAATGAAGCTTCTAGTTCTAGTGCTAAAGAGAAGTTTTTAGTTAGCAATGAGTCTTTCAGTTTTGGATTAGCACACATATCAACTGATATTGCACATGAGGTTACTAATGCACATGAGTGTCTTCATGTTGTCCCTATTGATGTTGATTTGCTTGAGCCCTCACACAAGGTATTTTTTTTATTTGAATGATGATGTGAAGAATGAATTAGAACATGTTGTTGAACCTTAAATGATTGCATTTACTCACTTCTTGGGTGTTAATAATGCACATGATTTCCATTTCCATGACAACAAAGTGTGTTCTAATGTACCTGAACCAAGGTGTCAAAAGATGTGCCTATGTTGCAGTGATCTGTCTAAGGATGCTCCAAAATATGCATCTTTTATCTTTGATATATGCAAAGATGATTGGCATGACACACAACAAGTTGTTTATGAGAGCTTTTAGTTTGATCTACAAACTAATTTTTATGTGCAAATTGATTTTGATGCCAAAATTTATGATGTCCGAGATCAAATGGACCGTGAATGCTTCTATTTCTCAATCCAAGAAAATGAGCATTCAATGGAACATGACAATAAGCTTCCCAAGCTAAAATGTCACAATGATTATGATTTTCAATTAATGTTTGATTGCATGTTGCAGATTGACAGAATTGTACGTGACATCGGAAAGCACAGTGATATAGTGTAGCATGTCAATGACCGAGCTACTTTGTGGGTGGTCTATGATAATGTTCTCAGATTTGGCCTGTGGCAGACAACACAAAACCCAGTGTTTGACAAAGATAAACACTGACTTCACATTTTTCATCTGGTGGCCTGGGTGTCACCAAGTGAAGTTTAAAAATGAAGAATGAATAAAGGAGCAGTTTCAGAACACCTGATGGACTCAGTTTTTGGTCTCCTCCCTAGAGATTTGGAATCTTGCTATGCCCACAGGGGGCATACATCCCCAGTCAGAGCCACCGCTAGAACTCTCAAATTTCCCAAATTTGAAGTGTCCATTTCAAAAAAATTGCCTCTGCACTTTCAGAAGTGCACTTGAGAAATTTGCCTAAGTGACCTACTTTGGAGGGTCATAATTTTGAGCCCAATGATTTTGGTCCAAAACCCATTTGCACACTCACTCATGTGTCCTATGTGAGCAGCCATGTCAATTTTCAGCTTCCCACATTGAGTTTTGTCAGTGTTTCAAAAAGTGAAGTTGGAGGGTTTTGTCACGATTTTGGTGTTTGCAAATGTTCAGTTTGGCAAAGTTGCCTCTCGTTTGAGCTTGCATTTTGCAATTGGTTGAACGTCATGAAAAAATGATTGTCATTCTGCATTCTCCATACCAAGATGAGATCACATGTTAGTTTTCAGAGGTTTATGACTTGATTTCCTATTTTTAGCAGATCAAAACAAAATGGAATTTATTTAGTTGTGCATTTGCATTTCCAAAAACATTTTTCAGAGATTGACTTCGAGCATCAATAACTTTTCATGGATGATGTTTCAAGCTAATTCCTCTTGCATTTGTTTTCATTGCACCAAAATGAGCTAGTGTGTCTAGTGGCAGCTCACTAGGAGTTGATTTGGTATTTTTCCGACGAGGTGATTTCATCAGTTTCAATTGGTTCAGAACAGCTATTTGTTGCGACAGGTTCAACTGAGTAACTTTTACAGTGAATAAATTTCACCTCAGGATCCCTTTTTTTGAACCATCTCTTGCATTCAATTCTTTGGACCAATGGCTACATGCCTGCAAGTTTTTATGTCTCCAAGAGGTCATTTGCCCAGTTTTCAAAGCCAATTCTGGAGCACACTTGGCCATTTTTCACCATTCTTCAAATGTGCCAGAAAGCAAAATTTAATGATAACCTATTTTATCATTACACTTCCAAAACACTTAGAAGTTGTTTCTGATCAATTCAAAGCAAAAGTTGTTTGAAAATGAATTTTATTTTAGCCGGTCCCACATGGGGACCCGACATGCTCTAGTTGGAGGATGTTTTGGTTATGAAAAGGCATGAACTATAGAGCATGGTTTTATTAGTGGGTTGTCATTTCTCATCATCATGAGCTTCTCTCATCTATGGGTTGAAAGAAATGGTGTTTTATTTGAATCTCTATGAGATAAAGTCACAACATTTAATCATTGGAAGAGCAATTTTTTATTGAGCTAATATTGTCCTGATTATTTGAGATGCATACTTTTCCCCTCGGTCAAGGATGAGAAAAACTTCAAAATCATGAATTTGATTAACATGTGGGAAATATCAACTTAAAACTCATATTCTATCCCAAAATGTGCAAGATATATGAATCAACTGCAAGCATATCACTATATGTCGGGCTTATGGGAAATCAATGGAAGAAATAATCTGAAGCAAAGTGTTTTTCTTAAAATAAAGGAGGTCTTAAAGGGCTGCCAATTGAAAGATGTTTTGCAAACACAAATGCAAAAATACACCATGGATGTTGGGAAATATTTTGCAAATACAAACCAAAGTATTAATAGAGGAGTGTTGGCATAATAAAAGGGAAGCTATGCTAGATGGGAACTATTTGAGCTAGATGAAGGAGAGGTTTGCATATGAAAATGAAAGTGTATGTGGACACTAGAGACCAGTATTATGAAATGAAAAATAGGCTCGATGGACTAAAGGAGGAGGCGATAACATTGAAAGGCATGTGAGTTTATTTAAAAGAATTTCTATTATTTGTGGTTTCATGAGACATCAAAACCATAGCTTATACTTCAGGGTGACCTATGGAGGAATTAGAAGCTTCAATATGCTAATTGAATGGGGGTATGGCACCAGCATATGTCCTTGATGGACTTATTTCAAAGTCTTAACAACTCTCAAGAAAATTCCTTTGGTGCACATAGGGAGTAGTAATGGAGAAGAATTCAAAAACTTTTAGACAAATGCGCACAACTCAAATAGAGAAGGGTAACATAGCTAATGAAAATAGATATAATCTCATGGAATGCCTTTTAAATGTGGATATCCACCCAAGTATTGATTGGTACAGTGTGTAAGTGGAGGGCAGCGCACTTCAGGATATAGGAATTCATCAAAGCATAATGAATGCCACTGTTATTGCAGAATATATACAATGAAATTGTTGAAAATGCTTTAGAAATAGCTTAAGCCTACGCCATAGAGAGCAAGTGAATGCGCGTTGAGGGAGAGTATGCGCATCCATGAGGCATAAGAAGACAAATAAAAGTTATGGAAATGTGGTCTTCGGGAATCCCATGAGTGTTGCGCACAACAAGGTTTCGATGAAAAGTGAGAAATTCTCAAATAAATGCAATAGGCAAAGCCATCACGCCAGTCCAAGAGAGGGATATGAGTATTTTTCTACCAGGAACCTGCGCATTGAATGGGAATAGAGCATGCACATTGAAGACAGAAGGATTCTTCCACTGTGGTCTCAAGAAACAGAATGGAAGTAGCATAATATGCAAAAAATGATTATTGAAAGTCTTTAGAAACTCTCCAACAAATGAACTTGAACCCGCACCAACACAAAGAGGGAACGCCACAGCTGAATGCATTGAAACTATGAGAGCGTTCCAAAACAAGTATAATCTCATAGAATACTCAAAGAGGCATGCACCATCCACAAAATGAATTTGTTCAAAGCCCTAAAAACTTTTAAGCTGATACAATGGGCAGATTTATTGCGCATGACTGGAGGAATCATTGAAGGGTCTCACGCTTGGCACATGAATATAATGCAGATTTGTTAAAAAATATTCAAAACCTCTTAAAGTAAATGCAGTGAAGGAATCTAGACGTATGATAAGGGCATGAATATCCAACAAAATGCAGCCTGTTGGGATAAGGTACCACGCCTACCATATGTTACAATATGGATTTGTTGAAAAGGCCCAAGCGCGTATGGGAACAGGGCATAAACATCCATCAATGTAGAGGAGAGATCCAAGGGAAAATTCAATGCCACATACGCATGTATCCAATATCGATCTACTAAAAGTGCTTTGAAACCTCCAAGCAAGATGAAGTTTCCAGTGTTGGCATTGAATTTGTAGAACACGAGCAAGGCACGATGAAAGAATTTAGGACAAAATATGGAGAAGGAAGTTGATTGGAGATCAACGATCAAGAATGAAGATGAAAATGTAGCATAATCTCCATTGTTGCTCACTAGCCTGCGAGATGAAAGTGCTCGCTTATTAAAACCGGCGAGCGTGCGGGGTAAAGGTGGGGCCCAAGAAAAATGGAGTGAGCGCAAGTTTTAATTTGCTTTTAATATGGGAAAAAGGCATTTTGTCTTAATTTTAAAACAAAAGGGGCAATGATTTAATTTTATAATGCTCATTTGTTTTCTTTTAAAGCAATTATTTTAAAAAGGGTTAGGATGTGTGATGCAGAGTGGTAGGGGAAGCACCCAACTTAACACACTTATTCAACTATACCCTTCAATAAGGAAATCTGATCATACAACTTGACTCACACAACCAGAAATCACCATAGGACTTTGGGATGGTTTGGACACTCTTAATATGACAAAACATGAACAAACAACTAGGCTTTTCTCATAGAAACTCTCATTCCTCCATTGCTACCATACTATCCATGCATTCCTTCTAGCACTCATCAATAGGACAGTCATGATAAAACTTTTTTAAAGGACAATAAAAGAGAAAGAAACCATGTTTTATACTTCTTACATAGACCCTTACATATCCCCAAAAGCATAGGGCCAAACACCAAGAGAAGGTGTATCAAATAAATAATTTACAAGCCACCAAAAGGCTTCATTTGGCTTGTGCAAAGAAGGAATCAACTTGTCAAGGAACACCCCAACACCCCTAATGCCTTTAAAAAAAATTCAATAGGTTCCCCAAGACTCCTTTCACATGTTTCATCCATTCTATTTCTTTAAAATACTCATAAATCAAAAGAAAAGCTTACAAATGATCATTTTTTGGACTGTTTCAAGGTAAAACCAGACCTAGGGCATCACATAACTTTTGAAAACCTCCATTTTTCAATATGAAACAAATTTCAGCATGTAAAGGAGTCCTAAATCTACCAATCCACCAAGTTTCAGATTTTTCCCATGGTGGAAATGGGATTTACATCCATTTTGGTGACCAAACCCTTGTTTTGCAAGGTTTCAGACCGACTTTCACTAAAATTGATGTAACTTACTCAATACTTGATGAAAATGAGCCAAATCACCACCAAAAGAAATTAGACTCTTCTCTCTTTCAAACCATTCCAATTGGGAGCCCGTAAAATGATGTACTAGACCGTACCAAGCACAGGAACAGTCAAAAATGTTGGAAAAAATAGAAAAATTGAGTTTTTTTATTATATGTAATGCTTCAAAACTTCAACCAACCTTCATGCCTCGACCCCATGAAGGATTTATAAAAATGTTCCCATCATCCCCAACATCCTTTAACTAATTTTTGAGTAAAGGATCTGTTGTTAAGGTGTTTACAACATTAAAATGATATTACATCATATTGTCAACATGACAACTTTGCATTTTGTGAAGCAACTTTTAATCCTAAACTCTTATGACTCCTAAAACCACTCTAATGGATTCAAAATATCCTTATTACAAAATTTAAACTTCAGCCTTGCATATCCAAGCACAAAGGATTTTTCCTTCTCAAGGCTTACAAGACAACATTTTTGCAAGATTGCAATTTTCTATATTTTGACTCCAAAACTCAAAAACTCACCCTATAACATGCTTGATGGTCTTGTTAGACCTTATTCATGACAAAATACCTCAAAAATACTCATACTAACCAACTAACCATCATTCACCATCAAATAATCAAAAATGGAGGATGAGGTGTAGGTGCTCCTGCACCATACACCCCCACTAGAAAATACTCATGCCTCATGAGTTGTGTTTGATAACACTATCTCTAAGATTCAAGCAAGGTCCACTGATCCACAAAGCCACTCCACTAGTTCATGTAGACTAGAACTGCAAACTGCCCTGCACTTCTAGCATTTTGGAATGTATTCACATGTGTATTTACCTTTTCTTTTGTCCTCAGACCTGCAAACAATCCTTTATCTTTTCCCTGTCCAAGATTTGATTGTTTATGATGGTCTACACCTACAAAAAAATATGGATTAGTAACTTTGTGATGTATCTTCTTGTCTTTGTTCTCCTCATGCTTGCAATTGTCTTTTCTGCCATGTTTTGCTTGTCTTTCACTCATTTCCCCTTTACCTTGCTTTACCACTGTCAAATCAAGCTTATATACCTCTTCACCTGCAAAGTTTGTTTGTTTCTCAACCCTACTCTTGACTACAAGGCATTCAATACTGCCTATCATCACATTGTCCTTCATGTTCTTTTCCAATACCTTCTTTACCCCTGCACTTTCCTTTAGATCTGTTGCTCCTGCATTGTTAGTCTTCAAAACAAGACTAGGATCTACCATGCTACTTTCTTTCACAAACTTTATAGGCTCTTTCATTCCACACATGATGAATTTTTCCTTACCTTTCTCATCCCCTATGCAAGGATTCAAAACAAACTTTTGTCTATCTTTCATGATTGTGTATTTGTTTGCTTTCCCATCATAGATGGAATTCCTATCATACTTCCATGGCCTTCCAAGGAGGATGTGACAACAGTCCATTGGAAAAATATCACAAAGAACATTGTCCTTATACTCACCTATTTGAAAATCTACCATAGCTTGCTCATTCACTATTAATGGTTGACCATTGCTTAACCAAGAGACCTTGTAGGGAAAATCATGAGGGATTCTTTTCAAATTGACTTTATTCACCATTTCACAAGAAACCATGTTTTCAGTTGAACCTGAGTCCACTACCATCTTACATGCCTTACCTTGTACCTTGAAATTCATTCTAAAGAGTGCTTTCCTTTGTAGGAGTTCTTCTGGAATTGACACCTTGAGCAATGTTCTTCTGATCATCAAACTCTCTCCAACTTCTGATGTGAGATTAATAATAGGTGAAGTCACACTCTCCTCATCTTCATGCACTAATTGATTCCTCCTTTTTGCACCATGAGAGCTTTAGCCTTGCCTTTCAGAACACTTGAAGGATGGATGTCCAGGTTGGTTGCAAGTGTAGCATCTTCCTAAAAATGAATTGTTGGAATTCCTACCTCCTCCAAATCTGCCTCTTGTGCCTCTCCATCCACCTCTAGAATCAGATTGCTCTTGGCCTTTCATGGAATCCTCTTGATTATCATTGGTTGGATTTGAACTAGACATGAATCCTCTTCCTCTTGATGCACCACCTCTGCCTCTAACTACTTTGTCTTGCCTTCTCTTCAATTTCTCCTCCACCCTGATAGCCATTTGATAACAATCCTCTACACTCCTAGGGTTATCCAAAACCAATTCATACTGTATATTAAGCCTTAAACCACCAATATACCTAGAAATTTTTTCATCTTCGTTCTCATGATGACCAGACCTTAGACTCAATTTATAAAACTCCTCAGTATAAGACTTAATATCCATTTCTGTTTGTCTTAATTTTTGCAATCTCTTAAACATTTGAACTTGGTGATCTTTGGGTAAGAATTTACCTTTGAGTTTAGATATCATCATGTCCCATGATGTGATATTACACTTTCCTTGTTTCCTCCTCTCAGACTGAAAGTAATTCCACCATACCAAAGCATGACCCTAAAACTTATTCTTTGCAATCCTTACTCTTTGCTCCTCAAGAACTTCTTCACATTCAAAATGATTATCTAATGCAGCAATCCAGTCAAGTAGTTCTTCATCATTTAGACTACCACCATATTTAGGAACATCAAGTTTTACCTTAGGCTTGTCAGTCTTCACTGCCTTCAACAACTTTGCAATCCTTTGGTCTTCTTGATTAATTTCTTCTTCCATGTCTTCAAATTGATCTTCTTCCTCTTCATCTGTCTCTCTCTTTAGCATCTCTTCTTTTGTTTGTCTCCAGGGCTATGATCCTTTCTTCTAACTCTCTAAGTTCTCTTGCATGCATTTCCTTCATCTCCTTCATCTCTTTAGCCATATCATTCTTCTTTGGAGGCATCTTTTCAACCTTGCCTCTTCTTCAACCTACAAAATGAAAACCAAAATCTACTTCCTGCTCTCATACCACTATGATGCAGAGTGGCAAGGGGAGCACCCAACTTAACACACTTGTTCAACTATACCCTTCAATAAGGCAATATGATCATACAAGTTGACTACAACCATACATCACCATATGACTTGGGGATGGTTTGGACACTCTTAATATGACAAAAAATGAAAAAATAACTAGAATTTTCTCATAGAAACTCTCATTCCTCCATTGTTGCCATACTATCCATGCATTCCTTCTAGCACTCATCAATAGGACAGTCATGATAAAACTTTGTTAAACGAAAATAACAGAGAAAGAAACCATGTTTTATACTTCTTACATAGACCCTTACAGATCCCCAAAACCATAGGACCAAACACCAAGAGAAGGTGTATCAAATAACTAATTTACAAGCCACCAAAAGGCTTCATTGGCTTGTGCAAAGAAGGAATCAACTTGCCAAGTAACACCCCAACACCCATAATGCCTTTAAAATAATTCAATAGGTTTCCCAAGACCCCTTTCACATGTTTCATCCATTCTATTTCTTTAAAATACTCATAAATCAAAAGAAAAGCTTACAAATGATCATTTTCTGGGTTGTTTCAAGGTAAAACCAGAACTAGGGCATCACATAAATTTTGAAAACCTCCATTTTTCAATCTGAAAAAAATTTCAGCATGTAAAGGAGTCCTAAATCTACCAATCCACCAATTTTCAAATTTTTCCCACAGTGGAAATGGGAGTTACATCCATTTTGGTGACCAAACCCTTGTTTTGCAAGGTTTCAGACCCACTTTCACTAAAATTGATGTAACTTACTCAATAATTGATGAAAACAAGCCAAATCACCACCAAAATAAATTATACTCTTCCCTCTTTCAAACCATTCCAATTGGGAGATTGTACAATGAGGTACCAGATCATACCAACCACGGAAACAGTAAAAAATGCTGGAAAAAATAGAAAAACAGAGTTTTTTATTATATGTAATGCTTCAAAACTTCAAAAAACCTTCATGCCTCAACCCCATGGAGGCTTTATAAACATTTTACCATCCTCCCCAACATCCTTTAAGTAATTTTTGGGTAAAGAAGTCGTTGTTAAGGTGTTTACAACATTAAAATGATATTACATCATATTGTCAACATGACAACTTTGCATTTTGTGAAGCAACTTTTAATCCTAAACTCTTATGACTCCTAAAACAAATCTAATGGATTCAAAATAGCCTTGTTACAAAATTTAAACCTCAACCTTGCATATCCAAGCACAAATTTAGGATTTTTCCTTCTCAAGGCTTACATGACAACATTTTTGCAAGATTGCAATTTTCTATATTTTGACTCAAAAACTCAAAAACTCACCCTATAACATGCTTGATGGTCTTGTTAGACCTTATTCATGACAAAATACCTCAAAAATACTCATACTAACCAACTAACCATCACTCACCATCAAATAATCAAAAATGGAGGATGAGGTGTAGGTGCTCCTCCACCAATGTGCTCATGAATTTTAAATATGGTGGACCCAACAATTTGAACAGCAATGCTTTCAAAGGGGATGCCCGATGAAATTTTAAAAATGCCTCCAAATGTAAAAGTTAAAACATGGGAATGATAAAATATTTCACGTGAAATATTTAAAGCCAAGTGCACGGGCAAAGTGAATAAAATATTCACTGTGAAACAAATGTGTCTTTGTTGGGAGTATAAGGTGAGATGCTCGACTATAGTGCACATGAGGAATGTTTTATAAAGTGAATTTAATATTCACTTTGTGGTGAAATATTAAATGTTGGGAAATGAAAGGAGGTAATAGTTTAAAATATTAAAGTTATGAGACTTTAATATATGGAGAAAGTAACATGCAGCCACAACAATGAATAGGAAAATGAAGTTTTTCACGGGCAGTGAGACGTTTTTCACACAGCAGAGTAAAATGGTGAATTTCTACACATAGGCATTTTTTCAGTTGCTAGGAAACTTGGTGCAAAGGAAAAATTGGAGGATAATTATGCTTTTGAAGAGAGATGAGAGATTCTTTTCTTGCTGCAAATCAACGGGAATGAGACTTCCAGGTGGCATCTTCAGATTAATCTTCCTGAGCCTTCTCTTCTTCTTTTATTCTCTTCTTCTCTCATTGGTAGAGGATTCTAATTATGGGTTCCATATTTTGAAAGCTCTGCAAGGCAGGTAGAAGCTTGGGGTAGACTGTAAAGCTAGGATGATATGACTGAGTCACTAATCTGAAAGTGTCTATGTTTTGAATTGTGCTTCTATGTTAATTTTAGCTAATAATTGTCTCCATAACTAAGTTGTAATACTCCTTTGGATTCAATAATAAAGTTGTTTGAGTCTTTTCATGCACATTTGCTAGATTTTAGTTATATTTGTTGTTGCCTTCTATTATGTGAATGATGTAATTTATTTAATGAAGTAGAATTTGCATTTATTATTGCCTATTTTTCATGGGATAGTATAATTGCTTCAACAAATGTGATAGGAGTGTTGTGTTTCAGGTGGATTTATAAGAAGGATTATCAGATAAAGCTTTAGTGATCTGGTTGTCATAATGTGATAACATTTTTAGGGATCTTCAAAGCATGTTTAACACTGTAGGATGAATGTTGGTTATATGACTCCATAGCCCATTTCATGGCATTGGTCCATTATCATGCTTCTGTTGTTTTCAGTTGTGTCTCAATTTTTTAAATCATAAATCATTTCAATTTTGTATTCTGAGTTATGTGTTTTCCTTGTTCTCCATGTTGGTTGATGAAATTCACTTAGTATCTTGCCAATGTTGAGTGATATTTTATGTTTCTGAACATAATTTTGTGAGAACATTATCTGTTAAGAAATATTCTGTTAATTGTGTCTTTGAATCTCTAGATATTTCTAAAGGGTCACCCCCTATGTCTTATAGAGCCTAAAGTGTAGGGGAAATGAGTGTTAATTCCATTTCCTGTCAGTTGGCCAAATCCCCCATTGAATCTGATCATTAGAAAGTGGCTAGTCTATAAGATTCACTAGCCTGGTTCGATTTGGATCACCAGCAAGTACTATTGCACTCAACTATACATGCATCAAGCTTATACAATGTCATGACTAGGGATTGTCGACCAACATTATCAAACCCATGAATATAAAAATAGAAGAAGCATTAAGAGATGATGAATCAATATTAATCTTAGGAAATAGGTCAATGCTACATACATTGAGCACCAAACCAGTGTCAACGAGAGTACATCTAATATTGATATTATTAATGTTAACTATAATCATTAGAGGATCTATTTGTTTATGTACTTTTGAAGGAGAGAGTTCATGTGGATATAATGTAATATTCAGTGAATCTGCATGAATATGAGTTATCAATGCATTAAAATCCATTGGCTTAGTAGAGGTAGGAAAGAGGATCTTTTGCAATGCTTCTTGAAGCATACCTTGATTAACTGGAGAAGACTAAAGCAAGTCCCACAATGAGATCTTAGTCGGAGAAACTCAAAGTTGCTTGACAAGGTTGTAATCATTGGGTGCTTTAGTCATAGATTTAGGGGCTTAAAGAAGGCTTGGTTGTTTATTCATTATATTCTTATAAGTATGGGTTGCCACTCTATAAGAGGGAGCCATAGAAATATCAAGACAATTGTTATCAAATGGGACACCGTCAATAGAACAAAACCTTTTAGGAGAAGGACTAGCTGAAGTCAAATAAATGACTGGTCTCTTAGTCCTTTGAGGGGTAGCAGAGACATAGATTACATTTATAGACTCATCACAACTAGTGGAATAATTATTTGAAGACATATTCTCAACATTGATCTGAGGAGGATCAAGTGTGGAAGGAGATTCATCATTCACTAACAAATCATCTATAGAGGAGAGTGCATTGGAATAAAGAAGAGATTCATCATTCACTACTGCATCATCTCTAGAAGAGAGTACATTGGAATAAGGAAGAGATTCATCATTCACTAATGCATCATCTCTAGAAGAGAGTGCATTGGAATGAAGAGAAGGTAGAGTAATGTTAAGAAAGGTATCAATGATTTCATCTTCTTGCAACCAGATATCCTTCAAAACAAGAGGAATCTCATGAGAAGGATCAAAGATACAAAGTGACATGGGAAAAGCTAGGTCACTATCACATGCATGAAATGGAACATCATTAACACTTTGAATAAAATTAGATACTAAATTGATAAAAGAGGATACAAAATTCATTTTGGAAATAATAAGTTAAATATAATAAACAATGCATAAACAAGTTAGCTAATCTTGAGCAATCTAGGGGTGACATAACTATGAAAAACTGAAAAATATATATTTTTGATTTTTTTGATATTTTTTAGGGACTGAATTATTCCTCTTGGAGACCTTTCCAATGGTGCAAACAGTTCTAAATTCTGAGCACCGAGTCAAAAGTTATGACCCCACTAAGTTGGGGTAAATAAATTCCTAGTTTTTTGAAAAATATTGTGTTTCACTCTAGGTTCACCAAAATATAGAGAAGGGGGATTTGGTACTCATGAGTCTCTTTATTCTCAAGAGATTCCCAAGGAGCGAACTACCCTAAACTACATCTAGGAACAAAGCAAGACTTTTAGAATCAGAAAGAGCATGTCATAGAGGTTTTCTAGACAATCTGGTGGGCTCTTAGCCAAAGGACGACAGTGTAGATTAAGGATGACAGTGTGACGCGCTAGAGTCCCAGAGGCGCACTAGCATCTCGTACGAACCAAAAACTGAGTTTATCACAGAAAACAACAAAGAAAATACTAAAAATCAAATTGATAAGAACTTACAGAGTACATAAAAATAATAGAAAGTAGTAGAACTGAAATAAAGTAAAGTGATTGAGATAAAGAGAAGAGGAGATAGAAACTTCTCACAGCAACCCAAGTAATGAAGCCTCCAACAAATGAATGTATTCAATACCTGCATGCGTAATATATAGAGAAAATATTGAGGTTGTGTACGAGTTTTCCTTAGTCAAACCCCCATTTTGGTGTTCCCACCTCCACAAATAGCCAGACAGATAGAGAGAGTGAACAAAGTAAGAGAATATGGCATGATAAAAGCAATCCACGCTCAAGGAGGAGAACCTGTATCACGAGATAGAGATGCAATTGATATGGGATGTGTGAAATCTCAGGATTCTTGCAAGCACAAGATAAGGGAGGTATTGCATGCAAGGTTTAAGTAAGCCAAGGAAAGAGATAAAACTAGTTGCAAGAGCCAAGAGTGTTACAAAGAGTGTTGTAAGAGCTTGAGAGTGTTGCAAAGAGATCTTGAAAGGATGTAGGAATGTTGTTGTAGTGCACTCTAAAAGCTTGAGGTTGTAACAAACAAGGGGGTTGTGCAAACAAGATAGGAGAATTCTTGAGAGAGGAGCCAAGAAGGAGAAGAGGACCAAAATGAGTCGAAAAGATAGCTTTTAAAGAAGGAAAAGAAGCTTCTCGAGCAGTTACATGGAGACCCAAGCTGTTACCACTGACAAAAGAGATTGACAAGTGGAAAACATGCTTGAAAAAGATGATTTGAACATTAAAATGTCACAGGATGTTAGCACAGCGCAAAGACATTTGC
Source organism: Sequoia sempervirens (assembly GCA_007258455.2). Classification (NCBI taxonomy): domain Eukaryota; kingdom Viridiplantae; phylum Streptophyta; class Pinopsida; order Cupressales; family Cupressaceae; genus Sequoia; species Sequoia sempervirens. The sequence continues at coordinate 26,500,736 of VDFB02322083.1, read as the reverse complement.
GCAGTACACTAGTTTCTATACACATCACACTACAAAATGACAAGAATGGGAAAAGCACTAGGTTTGACACAAAGTTGACACATGAAGGTAGCTGCTAAAAAGGGGTGTTGAGCATCCTAAGAGGGGAAAAAGGTTAATGCGGGGTCTAAAATGATCCTACACAAGTTCTAAGGGAGTGGACACTAAAGTGGATGCAAGAATCTATGTGAAATTGCAAGGGGTTGAATTTTATGACATTACATATATGTATATATATATATTGCTATATATTTCCTATCAACAATAACCTTTATATAATTGCAAGGTTGAGACATATTTTCCCAACAGCAAATAGTAGTCTGAGGGTGATATTTTGCTATGTAATGTTGTGAACCCTACAAACCTCTGCTATGTCTTGGAGGTGTTCAATTTTTTTTTTGAAATCCTCCTCGATGAACCTCAAGATTTCCTTGAGGCCATTATCAGGGATGGCAGGAGACACATCAGGAAGGATGGGTGGAACTAATGGACTACCACTAGACCAAGTTCCAAAATTTCTAGGATCTCCTTGGAGAGCCATCAGAAATAAACCCCTATGGACTAGGTATATAGGTTTTCTAATTTTAAAGTTGAAACTGCTTGGAGGGGTAGATAAGGCTCTAAAATCTAGGCTAGCACTCCTAACTCTATTGCTTTTGATAGGTGATACAAAACCTGTGGCTCATCTCCTCCTAGGGGTCCAAGAAGGTAATTGAGAATACTTAAAGTTTCCTTATGAAGATGCCCTTGTTTTGACCATGGGCATGAGTTAACCAGTCTCTCCTATTAGTCTAACTTAAAATTCCTCTTTAAGGCTAAGTATTAGACACTCTAAAAGATCCCAATCCCACTGGGCGTGCTAAAAAAAGAACTGTTAATCTTAAAAGCGTGTGCTTATCCTGAACAACCTTATGGGAAATTTAGAAAGTGTGGGGCCCACTTGCACCTTATTGAATAACCTACAGTATTGTTAAATAAGTTGGATCTTTTTTGGGTATGAGAAAAGGGAGAAGGAAATGCATAAATGAAAAACTAAAGATGGTGATGGGCCAAAGGTTTTACAACATTTCAAAGACCCTTAACAGCTCTAGTTTCTGATAAAGCGTACATAAAATTCCATATATCCTTCATTGTTAGAAGAATAATTAAAAACTAAGGCCAATGTAGGCACATAGTAGACATTCAAATCCTCCCGTGGAAAGCACCCGTTAAGGTTCAAATAGAAAAATGAAACCCGAATTCAAATAAGATACTTTAGATTCTTATAGAGCTATTCCGCTTAACAACATAATATGAGACCACCAAAAACTTTAACAAGAAATTGAAAGATTATCAAAAACATGATTCAATTTTTGTAAGTTCACGTTCAGAGGTCATAGAAGCTTAGCAATTGAAAGTTGATAATCAAGACTTATATACAAAAATAATTAAGAACACATAACATCTTATATATAAGATTGAGAATAAAGCATTAAATAAAGGCCACATTAGCACAATCTGATACAACTATTTTCTTGATATTGAATAATAAAATGCTAAGGTAAAACAACCTAATATGTGTCTAGACATCAATTAAAAATAGCAACTAAAGCTCTACAAGAAATCTTCTATATCCTATTCTACTATTTCTAATAATCTATCTATCAATCAATCTCTCTCCTTTTAGCTTTGGAACAAATCCCCTTTTATAAGAAAAAGAGAAGCAAGCAAGAACTGAGCACCTCTCCTCTACCAAAGTTGAAAACCCTAACATGTGTCGCCACTAGACAACCTCAAAATTTGATAAAAAATTAGATCTAATGTGAATAAAATCTGAGTTGCTTCCATAATGACAATGAGTGTGATAGCTTGATGACTTGGATTTCCACCAAGCTTTTTGTAGGTCTCCCTATCAAAAGGAAGATATAACGTTAAATGCTCACCTCTATCCGATCCGATCTGATGCAAGCAATAATGGTGATAACAAAAAGGGGTCAACTCCAAGAGTGGCGGAGGAAACAAAAGAGCTACCACCCAACAATATTCATAAAATCCCTACCCAAATGATGAAGATACTTACCTAACAAGAGATAGGAAATGTGTGAGCGGGCGAACATTCTTCAAAACTGGAAGAGAAATTTGGAGGAAAATGCCCATGAGGTAGCCACATGTACAACTTTAGGCCTAGAGAGAAGACAAAACCTAAAAAGGGAGCACAACCACTACGTGGCACAATTGTGCACCTTTTTTCCAAAAACCTCCTCTGATCTCCAAAAAAATGTGTCGATCTGACAAGTGGCAAGACAAAAATGCGAGCTGAAAGAGATGAGGGCCTCAGGGCCAAAAGAAAAAAACACAGAGAAATAAAGCCTTAGAGCAAAAACGCTCCACAAGAAACATAAAGAAAAAATAAGCAAAATGAAGCAAAATGTATGGCAAGATATAACGTGAGCGCATTAAAATGTGCTCACATTGTGTCTTGCTTTGGAAATTCCCAAGCCTTCGACTTAGATTTGCTTTGGATTTCCAACCCAAAGGCTTGGAGTTCCTTCCCAATGTCTAAAGGCGTGTTGCATATTCTATAGGATTTCACATAATCAACATAAAGTAAATCAACACAATGAACACCATATTTTTATGTGGAAAAACCAATAAGAGAAAAACCACGGTGAGGGTTAACTTACAATATAAAGAGATTATAAAACTAAATACAAAGGTTGACTGCCAAGGGCTCACTGCCCAGAAGAGGACTCACTGTCCAAATACAAAGGTTCACTGCCTACAAAAGGGACTCACTATCCAACAGGGAGGCTCATTTCCTACAGATACAAAAGAGAACAAAAGATCTACCACAACAATTAACACGCATCCACATCTTTGAATAAGGATTGCAAAAACCTTTAGCTCACTGCCTTCAGGAATCCAACACAATAAATAACTGTTGTCTCAACTCACTCACACACACACTTCTTCTCTTATAATTTGTGGCTCACTTTCGTCACTTTGCATCACACTATCATACAATTCTTCACAATTCGACTTGCTTTTATACCATCCTCAACCTTAGAAACTTTCTCCAAGGTCGGCCATAAATACCTCATTTCATAAATTCAAATTAGGTCTGCAACTAAACATTCTCGCTATGGAAGGAATGAGAGTGGACCAATAAAAATATTTTTTAAGATCAAAAATAATATCTTGAATCAACCACATGCTTCCTTAATTAAATTTTATTCTTCGAATGAAGTGTAAACACCAAGTTGGCCAAACCTAATGAAACAACAAATGAAAATTGATGTACATGCTTCCCAAGAAGAAGATGACACACGGACTCCACAACACTCTTCATTATGCACGAGAATGCATCTCAGATTCCTTTAGATACATCCACAACAAATACAATATGCTTCAAACTCTGAACACCTTTCACCAGTCCATCTAGACTGTGCAAACTCATACTGAAACACTGAAACATGACTTCTGGATCACCAAACTTCAACCTTCTTTGCCAAAATCTAGAGAACACCATCTCAAGACATATCCCAGATCCGCAAGATCTGAAACAAAATAGTGGAGGACTATGGAGAAAAAACATTTCTCTTAGTCCACAAAAGATCGACTTTTCCAGAACAACTCACACACCGGTGAATGTAACTTTCATGTACTATCACACTAGAAGCTAAAACTTAGGATATATCACCACAAGATCACCATTATCAAATCTTCATATCTGCACAAGCATAGGATCAACACAGGAGAAACATAGAGCACATACCAGAGCACATTCATCACTCTAACTTATCTTCTTTATTAATTTTCTCAAAAACACTTGGAAACTCATCAACATAGCACATCTGAAATGACATAAAGATAGCTCCATGTACTCACAACATCTCAGCTATACATGTACAATCTACAACATACTGAACTATGTTGACATCAATGACAACATTAATGACAACACCATCAGACTAGCTCATACTTGCAACAGAGATGAAGATAGAGAAAGATAGGGAGGTAGGAATCAAGATCGGGAGATGGAGAGGGAGAAATAGAAAGGAAGATACATTGATATATAGAGGGAGAGGGAGAAATAGAGTGATAGAGAGATATAGACCAATGGGAAGATAAAAAGAGAGAGAGAGGTAGAGTTAAATATAGGAGAGATAGAGAGGGAGGGAGGGAGCAAAGGATAGGGGTAGATAGAGAGATAGAGGTTGAGAAATGGAGAGACATAGGTAGGGAAGGATATGGAGAGAGATGTATATAGAGAGAAAGATAGATATAGATGAATATGGAGATGGATAGATATATAGATATATAGAGGGTGAGATAGAATGATAGAGAGATAGAGAGAGGGGGAGATATAGAGGGAGGGAGAGAGGGGAAGAGATAGAGAGAGGGATAGATAGAGAGGTATATGTAGAGAAAGGGAGAGATAGGTGGAGAGGGAGATACAACTCAATATATAGAGAGGGAGAGAGTAGAGAGGAGTGAGAAAGGGAGAGATGGAGAGATGGAGAGATATAGAGAGAAATAGAGAGGGAGACAGAAAGGGTGGAATAGAGATGGAGATATGGAGAGGTATAGGGAGAGAGAAAGAGGGAGAGATATGGGAATATGGGAAGAGAAAGATAGAGAGGTAGAGATAGAGAGGGTGAGATACATGTATGGATGGAGTGAGGGAAAAATCGATGGGGAGAGATAGGTAGAGAGATAGGTCTAGGGAGGGAGAGAAACATGAAGAGAGGGAGAGAGGTAGATATAGCTCAATATATAGAGAGGGAGAGATAGATCAATATAGAGAGGGGAAGATATAGAGAAATATTTAGAGGGATATGGAGAGGTGAGATAGAGAGAAGTAGAGATAAAAATAGAGAGGGAGAGAGAAGGAGAGAGGGAAATATGGGAAGAGAAAGAGAGAGAGGGAGGGAGAGAGGGATGAAAGGAGGGGAGAGGGTGAGGTAGAGATATATATCTAGAGAGGGGGAGAGAGAAAGGAGGTGGGAAGAGGAGAGAAAATTAAATATATATATATATATATGTGTATATTGAGAGAGATAGAGACATAGGGAGATATATGTAGAGAAAGATATGGATAGAAAGAGCACAATATATAGAGGGAGAGATGGATAAGAAGAGAGAAAGGGTGAGATAGCGAGAAATAGAGAGGGGGAAAGGAAGAGATAGGGAAATATAAGGAGAGAGAGTGGGGGGAGAGATAAATTAGTAAATAGAGAGGAAGAGAGGAAGGGGGAGAGAGGGAGAGATATAAAGAGATATCTATAGGGATAGGGAGAGAGAGGGGGGAGAGATATGTTGGGAAATAAATGCATAATACCCAAAATGATAAATCCATTTGCTACTTAACCCCATGAGGGAAAATCATACATGCAATATTACAAAATAACCATAATGAAAATATAAAATAGATAAGATACAAGATAACACAAGATGTACCTTGGGAAAAACCTCATAGATGCAAAAACCAAACCTCCAAAAGCACTAACACTTTATGTATAATGCACTTACAAAATTTCCATGAATACTTCTAAAACATCAAGCTCCTCCAATATGTTCTCCATGTGTTGAAGAATGTAACCACACACCCCATGCCATGTTTCACATATGCACTCACATAAGAAACTCAATATAGTGACAACCAACTAACCCAACCAAGCGTAACCACTAAACATGTGCTTTATTGTATAGATTCAAGCTCACACAAATACAGCCAAGTGGTAAGATAAAACCATGTGACTCAAAAACCATGAATCCATAAAACCATTGAACCCTCCATTACTTTTTGATACTAAGTTCTTACAATATTAAATATTTTTCCCAAATAATAATTAATTATTATGTCTCCTACACATAAAATAACAAACCCAATGTCCCATAAAACCTTTTTTTTGTATTAGATATAGTTGTGAATGGTGATCCTAGTCCTGCACAAACACAAAGAACAAACACATAATTAGTCCAATATGCAAGTTAGAAACAACATTCCCCATGAAATTCATTTGAGATTTCAAGAAAAAGAAATAAATGAAGAACATGAATAAAAACTATCTAATCTTGCTCAAAATAAACAAACTCTCAATCTCATGGGGGAATTGGTGCCATTTTGATGTAGAAAATCGACCTTTCCTAATTCCTTGCAAGCTTGATGATCAATAGTGAAGATTTTATGCTCCTTGGTGAAATTTCTCCATAACCTAGCTATGAATTGATGAAAATGGATGAAACTGGATGAACTTGATTCAAAACATGAAGATGATAACTTTGCTCAAGTTGTGGATAAAAAAGCCTAAGATTATGAATGAACTTGTGGATCCAAAATCCAAATGAGACCCTTCTATTTATAGAAGAGAATGATGGAGGATGAGGAAAAATGGATGAATGTGGGATCAAATACCAACCAATGACACAATGCCACTTGTCAATATGTGAGTGGACAAAGGTGGAGCACATTTGGATGAATGTGCACATTAATGCAATTAGGTGGAAATTCAAAATTGGAGAAGTGACAAGTTGGCGGGAGATGGAAAATGAAATAAATGCCACTTGGCTCAAGAAAAGGACATGTAAGAGGCCTTTAATGCCTTGTTGGATGGACAAGTACTTTTGGGGGGAGAATTCAAACTTGGAGAATATTCCATCCTTTGATGCCTTTTTTAAAGTAAATAGAGATTTAATAAATCAATTAAAATGATTTTCATGAGCAAGTGGAAAAAGCTAGAGGATTTGAGGGATTAAGATTAAGATTAATCAAGATTTGATTAATTAAGAGAGAGATTAGCTTATTTGACCATTTGATTTAGATTTTTGGATTAATTTAAATAAAAAATGAGAGGAATATGATTTTAGACTTAATTAAATAAGATTTGATTTAATTAATTAAAAGGGATGATGTTAGATTAAATCAAATAAAGATTAATTTATTTAATTTAATAGAATGACTTTAGAGATTAATTAAATAAAATGAATTATTTAATTAAAAGGGAAAAGATTACTTAATCAAATAAAATTGATTTATTTAATTAAGAGATGAAATGTGATAAATTTAACCAAATATAGATTATTCGATTAAATGGTTAGCAAAGGAGATGATTCAAGATGAATTGGTGTTAGTAAAATCAGGATCAGGTGTATAGGATCAATCAGTACATTTTACGTGTCTACATTTTGCCCCTCTTTGAAGCAATGTACCCGCTACATTGGTTCAAAGAATAAACTGCTATGATCAAAATTAAAGATTTTTTTTATTTTTTTCAGATGCCCGACTATTGCCCCAGTGAACGAATTATGCTGGTATACTGCCCCCTCGAGAGATCAGACGAAAATTTGGATTTTTGGGTGATCTCACGAAAAAAGAGGACAAGGTGCCCAATCGGTCCTGAAAGGGTCCAAGATGCCAAAAACGTGCAAAAATGCGAAAAAATGACACAAAACGACTCTTGGTTGGGCGAAAATGGGCTCAGGGGTCCAAAACCCTAGTTGGACGGCTAAACAAGGTAAAAAAATCCTAACCTTCAAGCTTAAATAGGCCTCAAGGGGCCCCTTCCAATTCATTTGCACATTCAGCCTTTAGAGATTTCCTGCCTTTTGAGCTCTAACCACTGTTCGAGATGGCACAACGTGTGCTTCCATGACACTTTTCAGAGCGAGTGCATGTGTACCAGTGGCTACTAGGCACAGGATCACCGATATGTGACCCTTACTTGACTTGTTTTTTCATCATTCGTGAGCATTAATAAGGGTCCAAAGTCAAACCAATTCAAGTGGCGTTGTTTGGCGCCACTGAAAGTGTTAAATCGGTGTCGTGCGGCTCAAAGTGTGTCACTATTGAGTCTTGCACCACGGTGATCCAGTTTAGAGAATATAGTTTAGGCTTCAAAGTGCATTGCCTGTGCGAATAGCGCCACGACAGTTTAGTTTGCAATTTAGGTTTTAGGGCCAAACTGATGCATAGTCAAACTATGCCATGATGGTAGAGTTTGGACTTTAGAGGGTTCTAGCAATGCAGTTTGGAACTTCCAAACAATGACACCATTGCAAACAATGAAATATTTGTTGTTTTGGTCACGAAAACTCCAAACAGGATCTCAATTTTTTATGAAGCTTGACACAGTGACTTTACTGGTGTAGTAGGACATGGAGTCGGTCCACTTGTGGGAGCATAGGTCCTCAATTTTGAGCAGACTGACCGGATTGCATGAGTTGCTCCAGGAGCACCTAGGAGTGATTGGGCTCTAGTATGTCGCATATGCTCCGACCATCAGGACACACTTAGGGATGATGATAGCACTGGCAAAGAGATGGCACAATGAGACATCCTCATTTCACTTTCCTACAGGCGAGGTGACAATGTCCCTAGAGGATGTGTGGTGTATTCTTTGATTTCTGATCCATGGAGAGTGAGTCATCTATGATGTGGACATTGGGACAGATGCTTGTTATGAGTTCATGGGCCTTGATGAGATTATTTTTGTTGAGGGATAGATCGAGCTAGAGTAGTATAGGACTTCAATGTCGCCATTCAGATTGAATGTAGTTGCGATTATCTCAGGACTGCTGGCACCAAATCAGTGTGGTCAGTATTTCAACTCAAGATGGGGTCTTGCCTGGGAGAAAATGATCTGATGGAGAGAGTGCTTTGCATGGGGGCCAATGATTTTGGCCTCCCTCTACCATAATTTACACGAGTTTGCATATTGTGATAGCAAGGCTATCATAGTAGGAGTCACTCTACTACACATCTGGGCATGTAAGCATATTGCAGTGCTCTGCCCATGAGTCACACCAGTTGACATGGAGCCAGATGACCTAGCAGTCTAGTGATATAGGGGTGGTTTGACATTTACACACACAGGAGTAGCTAGTATCCCTCACTAGAGGAGGGTTATAAACGAGATGATAATTTTTACCTAGAGGCCTTGGCTTGGCATGCCTACCTGGTACAACAACACTTAGTAGCTCTTCTTTGCTAGACAAGACATACTTATGTAGGGTAGGGAGCATACCATGATAGAGCGTTATCTACTGGATCAGGTTGCTAGACAATTCAGGGAGACTTAGAATATGCTCGATGACCAATACGTGGCCATATTTGTATGACTAAAAGGAAGACCACATGGGGTCGGATGATCCTAGTAGATGAGGTAGTGGATAGTTTTAGGAAACTGGTGGCCAGGCCATGACCATATGATCAGGGGTTAGGGGATGCAGGGACCACATAGGCCTACTAAGATTGGTTTTTTCCACTAGTCAGATTGACAGTTCCAGGTGCATTATTTCCACGACAGAGACCCTGAGGCCGATCAGCAGGGTGGGGGCGAGGGTGAGGAGGTAGAGGAGACAGGGATGGAGATGAAGATGGTGGCAGAGGTAGAGGAGGATGTGGACCACCTCCTGACCAGCGGGGACAGAGAGATCAAGTACATGGTCAGAGGAAGGGAGAAGAGATGAGCAGAGAGATTTAGATAGGCAGCTGAGAGATGGGGATAGGCAGAGAGATGCTCTGAGGGACCATCAGCAGTAACCCCCACCACTACCACCACCCCATCCGGACTAGAGAGATGCACTAATCTAGCAGCTACAGACATAGGTTGCCACATGGACAACCAAGTGAGATCAGGCCAGCACAGAGCGAGATTAGGCTGTATAGCAGAGACAAGCTGTGGAGCTTCAGTTGGCATAGGAGACCAGGAGACACTAGTAGCTAGAGGCTACATAGGGCCGGATAGTCCCCGCGAGGATATACCATGAGGTATTCATGGAGGCATAGTATTATATGGTTCACTACCATCAGGCAATGCCTCGAGCAGCCTGAGCACCAGACTTTTCACAGTATACAGGGCAGAGGCAAGATTAGCTTGAGAGATAGCTAGGCGAGGGGAGCAGCCAGCTGGGCTAGCCTCACATTTTTTATCAGAGATAGCATTCTTTTTGAGATCCATAGGCTCCATTTTTTATAGCCCTATGGGAATTTGTATTATATATTGATTGATATACACATTTGATCCTGATTCATGTACTATGACAGTTGTATTATTATTTTGATGATATATGAGATGATATGGTTCAATCCGATGTATGATGTGTTATCTTATTTTTGCATGATGGATGGATGTATCTTATTTTCTATATGCGATGATATGACTCTATCTTATGTGATGCATGTATGATTTTTATTTTATGTGATGTAATGTGATGTATGTTTCTATGTGATGTTATGATGTGATGCAGTGATTATGCAAATGTTTATGGATGGATGTATTTATTTTTCAGTATCTTTCTATGCACTTTTTATGATGATGTACGGATGATGCAAATGTTATGATATGCAAATGCTTAGACTAATAGATCTATATTATGTACCTAATGGATGATGATGATAAAATGTATGAGATGCTATGACATATTCCTTTTCTTTTTCAATATCTTTCTCATGTATGATGCAAGTATGGATGACATGATGATGCACATGATATGATGTGATGACCCTTTTTATAATGATGCCTATGTGATGATGCATTTAATGATGATGTATATGACATGATATGATGCACATGGTATGATGATACAAATGGATGATATGATATATATGTGATGTTTATATGATTATGTAATAGATGTAAATGTATGGTTTACGAGATGTTTAAAATAACCAATCTATATTATGCAATGATGAAATGCAATGCATGTGTGATGATTAGTGTTTCCTATATGTCATGATATGATATGCATTATTCTGATGGTTTGTGGATGCAGGATGGATGCATTGCCAATGATTTTGATTAATTGTCATGGTACCATGTTAGCAGGGAGAGAAGCAAGAAGAAATAAGAGAATCCAACAAGTCAACTTTATTAGAGATGATGATGATCATGATGATGATGATGATGATTTTCTTACCAGGAATTGGGACCTTAAAAGGGCCATTTACCTTATTTTTGATAACACACATAGGTACGTTGCATCAAGGTATAAAGAACCAGAATGGTGTTGCACCTAGTGTGATGTACTTTTGACTTGACAATCAGATAGGAGTACTCCTATTCACACTTGGCATACGGAAACTTATCTAAAATGTAGTTCAGATATTCCAAACATCTCAGACCAAAACATAGGAAGGAAAGCCTTCCTATGTGGTCAACAAGATACCTAAAACACCCTCCCTACACCCAAACAAAGCGCGCATGACCAAGGTTATATTACAAGAATATCCAACAAGCACAACAGAAAAAGGATATTGATTGTTGCCCCATTCCTCTCTCTCTAAATCCCTTTATTTGGACATCATCGAGAGGTCATTGAAATGAGCGCAAATAAGATAAGTCAAAAATACAAAGATAAAGTAAACAAACAAGCTAATGGTCTTCATACCGCTAGCCAAGACTAAACTATAGTGATGCCTAATGTTGATGTCCATTGTAGGAAGGATGCATCCTAGGAGATGATGTTATCAGATGATTTCGGACAAACTGGAAGGTTAGCTATTAGTACCAAGAGTTGACCAACTTGTTTACCTGCTGACATAAGCTTGAGACCTTGATGTTTTGAGTTTTCACTTTTAACTTGCTAGACTTGTTTCCGACTATTTTACCAAAGGTTGAGGGTGACAATTGTTTATTATGAGTGATGTTTATTGTGGGTGAAAGCGAGATGGAACAAATGGATGGATTTTTGGGTTTTTTGAATGTTTTTTGGTGTTTTGAAATTTTTTGAGGATATTTTTGGTATTTTTGAGATTTTACAAATGTTTTGATTTTCAATTTTCAAATGTTTTGTGGTTTTCTGAGATTTTTACCAAGAGACTAACCTAAAGACCTATCCTAGGGGCCTCAGAGGATGATTAACCAAATTAGCCTTGCCTATGTTATACACATAGAGACCATGTAGTTCGACTGACATAGACTCGATTATTGATGAAATATGGACAAATGGATTGCCAGTTGTGATGGACTCCTAAAGGACTGACCTAAGTGTCTCGGGAGATTATCAAAGATCAACCTTTCCTATGTTCAAAGCTTAGAGACCCATAGTTCGACAAGACAACTCTGTTTTTTGACTTTTTGACTTTTTTGACCTGTTTTTGGATTTTGATATGTTTTGAATGTTTTTGAATTTTTTGATTTAAGGAGTTCAATAATATACATGAATCTGATCTGATGAGAACATGCCCCCAGTGTGATGCAATAGACTACTCTGATATAGGCAGGACAAACTGACCTTGGGAATGGGCCGAGTAGTACTAGGAGGGATCATGACATGAACACAAGACCATTGTTTCCCTTCTTGTCGGAACAATCCTCGTGATACTTGAACTTTCCTCAAGTACCCATACTTATATCCCAGGTGGATGTCGCTTGGCTTTAGCGTGTTCCCAGTTGGGTCGTTCCCTGGGGTGATTACTTTTTCCCACCAGGCAGGCCCTCTAAGGATAAACAAAAGTGAGCAAGCACATCTGTAGTTCAATCAATTTTTGTTTATGTGAACAAAGAGAGAACACAGGCGATACACTCCACTCACACTCACAAGATTTTGTTCAATTTTAAGAATCCAAATTGAAATGTGGAGGCAATCACTTATACAACTTAATATCACAAAAATCCTTTTGATTCTCAAGATCGTCGTGAGGTGTGAGAGAAGCGCATATATCTTTTAGATGATATTACTTTGGATAAGAGAGTACAAAACATAAAAGGCACATGTTTATTTTAATCCTTCAAAGAAAGAATTAGAATCTTTTTAAGCACCAAAAGGAAATATGAAATTTTCTTGTTCAATTGTTAAGTCCAAAACAAAATCTAGTAAGTTGTCTAAGGTTCTTTTTAATCCCTTTGTTTTGTTCTTTTTAAGCCCAAACAAAAATTATTAAGTCCTAAAAAGAAAGAAGATGACAAAGTCCTTAGAAAAGGGATTATAATTTCTCTCCAAAGTGTTTAAAAACACTTGATACAATGAGATGATGATGCCATAGAGAAGTCTTCGTCTTTGTTTCCTCCCTTCACTTTTTGATCAAGCCAACCTACAAAAACTAGTTAAAACTACAAAAAGAGAAGCCAAAAACCAGTTAGTAGTCAAAAGCAACCAAAATGAAAAATAACATGTTGAAATTAATTTGAAAAATGTCTTTTACCGAACTCCTACGATGTAGTCTGCAATGGTGGCGTAGTTTGAAGGAGTCAGCGGCACTGTATAGCCCCGTTGAGACTGATAGTAGTGGACTGTGGAAAAACCAGTGAGTGTGATTGCGGTGTTATTTTGACCAACGGTGGAGTTTGGAGTTTGAATGACTAGTTTACAGGAAGATGAATCAAGCGTCGTTGTTTGGAATTCAAATTTCGGGTGGGAATGACTTAGCATCATAGTGTGGAGTTTGATAGCAGTGCTAAATAGCACCGCTAGGCTAATAGTGGCGCAGTTTCTCTATTAGTGGCGTACTTTCCTGTAGACACAAAAAACTTTAAAAACCAACATAATTTCTCAAAAAAATGTGTTAGATTCTTCAAATCGCCCTTCTTCTAGCACCAAAATGTGAATGGTGATCCTAGGCCTGCACAAACACATAATTAGTCCAATATGCAAGTTAGAAACAACATTCCCCATGAAATTCATTTGAGATATGAAGAATAAGAAATAAATGAAGAACATGAATAAAAACTATCTAATCTTGCTCAAAATAAAAAAAACTCTCAATCCCATGGGGGAATTGGTGCCATTTTGATGTGGAAAATGGCCCTTTCCCAATTCTTTGCAAGCTTGATGATCAATGGTGAAGATTTGATGCTCCTTGGTGAAATTTCTCCATAACCTAGCTATGAATTAATGAAAATGGATGAAAATGGATGAACTTGATTCAAAACATGAAGATGATAACTTTGCTCAAGTTGTGGATAAAAAAGCCTAAGATTATGAATGAACTTGTGGATCCAAAATCCAAATGAGACCCTTCTATTTATAGAAGAGAATGATGGAGGATGAGGAAAAATGGATGAATGTGGGATCAAACACCAACCAATGACACAATTCCAGTTGTCAACATGCGAGTGGACAAAGGTGGAGCACATTTGGATGAATGTGCACATTAATGCAATTAGGTGGAAATTCAAAATTGGAGAAGTGACAAGTTGGAGGGAGATGGAAAATGAAATAAATGCCACTTGGCTCAAGAAAAGGACATGTAAGAGGCCTTTAATGCCTTGTTGGATGGACAAGTACTTTTGGGGGGAGAATTCAAACTTGGAGAATATTCCATCTTTTGATGCCTTTTTGAAAGTAAATAGAGATTTAATAAATCAATTAAAATGATTTTCATGAGAAAGTGGCAAAAACTAGAGGATTTGAGGGATTAAGATTAAGATTAACCAGGATTTGATTAATTAAGAGAGAGATTAGTTGATTTTTCCATTTGATTTAGATTTTTGGATTAATTTAAATAAAAAATGAGAGGAATATGATTTTAGACTTAATTAAATAAGATTTGATTTATTTAATTAAAAGGGATGATGTTAGATTAAATCAAATAAAGATTAATTTATTTAATTTAATAGAATGACTTTAGAGATTAATTAAATAAAATGAATTATTTAATTAAAAGGGAAAAGATTACTTAGTCAAATAAAATTGATTTATTTAATTAAGAGATGAAATGTGATGAATTTAATCAAATACAGATTATTCGATTAAATGGTTAGCAAAGGAGATGATTCAGGACGAACTGGTGTTAGTAAAATCAGGATTGGGTGTATAGGATCAATCAGTACATTTTACGTGTCTACAATAGTTTGAATAGAAAAAAGTTACAAAGTCATGATGAAAAAACAATAGTACTACGACATTGATCCCCCCTTTACAATATCAATATTGTTTTTCCCCCATACAAATATATATTGTCATATTTTTATAGTATTAACAAAATTATAGAGATATATAATCATGTACATCATATATGCAAAAATAAATAGCTATCTGTGACCTGCAAAAAAAGTAGAGTGAAGAAATTATGTGCTCCCAAGAGACACAAAAGCCAACACTGTCAAAATTAGGCTGCCAGGGGGATTTGTGTTCCCAAGAGAGCCCAATATGTTGTGTGAACCTGTGATACCTGTCCAATTTGTCAAGCAAGCATCTTCCAACAAAAAGGTGTTGCTCCATTTCAGTCCCATCATGTACACAAAATTGGGGGGGGAACCTTTCATTTTTGGTTGCTGCATTTTCATTCTAATTCTATTTTTTCATCCTCAAAAGTGTCCTTGTTGCTTCAATCTCATCTCTCGTGAAGTCCTCAATATTGAGCATTGGTGGAACATATTCATTTTGGATTTCCTTAAGGATCTTCTCATAAAATTCCTTCTGGAAAACCTCTAGTGCTCGAAAAAATATCTCATTAGTGTGCGACCAACTGTCACCAAAGTTTGCTTCTCTAAAATTGATGGACATAGTGCCTTCTTCAATGAACTCCATGAATTTTCCTTTAGTAACCTTTATTGTCATTGTGACCTACATAGCCACATTGTGTAGGATGATTCTTTTGCATGACTCAATAAGTGTCCTCCTTGTTCCGTTAAATTTTTCATCATTCCACAATTTCCAGATTATCCACAAATTTTCATTTGCAATGCAATTCTAAAAAAGAACAAGTTGTTTCTAATTTTTATTGAATTTAGTGAAAAGAATTCTATTTGGGTTGGGTTTTCCATTGGCTTCCCAAATGTCATGATAATGACAAAACAAATTTCAAATTTCCTTACCATGAATGCAATAAAAAAAAATATGCACTATTGATTTTGGCACCCTACAAAGGTTGCAAATTTCAATATCATTAGATTTTACTTTATAAGGAAGTCTTTGCAACATTAGAATCCATTTGAAACTAGCCTTCTTTGGCTCTATTGTATTGGCCCATGAAATTTTAATAATTTTCATCCATTCACCCTTGGTTAGCCTGAGATTCCAGGCCACATTTAAATGATCAAAGGTTTCACGTTGGCTGGTAAGGGAGTTATACATAGTCTTCACATCAATTTTGGAGATTTTTGTGTCCTCCTCCCACTTAAAGTCTTTGTATTGCTCCTCATTGTAGACACAGTTGATAGGGCCAATGAGCTCGTTGCAGGATTCCTTAATGACTAAATAGGTTCTCCAATTAGGTTTCAGCAAGTCAAATTTTGCTTTTAGAAGGTTCCATTCTTTTAACTGTCTATTTTCAAAGATTTGGTCAAAGTTTCTAATACCCTTGGCAGCCCAGCCCTTGGTTGAGAATCCTTGCAAGAGAGCTAGAGGCTTGTTTTTGTGCTTTAAATTCCACCATATTGACCTGTGAGTAAATAGAATACCATCCAGAAATAACTTCGAGTTGGATATATGCACCTTGGCATGCTCACATGCTTTCCATATACTTTTAAACACCACTAACCCCTCTAAGAAGGTTGGATGTTGGATGCTAAGAAGATCACACAGGGGGAGATTTTTCCAAGATTTTGCATGTTTAGGAGCAACCCTCTAAAGATTTCTCCTGATCAAAATTTTCTAAAGCTCATTACCTTCAAGGGCTTTGAGAATCCATTTAGTTGCCAAGGCAATACCTTGCATTTTTAGATCTTTTAAACCCAATCCACCTTCTAATTTACTTACACAACACCATTCCCACTTCACTGCATGATTCTTCCTCCTCCCTTTACTATCCAACCACAGAAAACTCCTTAGCTTCTTTTTTATTTCATCAACTTGGTAGTTGTTGAAGAGCCAAACAATGGCAAAGTACAAATTGTAGGACAAAAAAAATTGACAGATCTGAATTCTCCCTGCTAGGGACAAATATTGCTTGTTCCACTTACCCAATTTTGCAACAATCTTCCTTTGAACCCAAAACCACATCTCTCTAAGGTTGGGATGGATTGCAAAAGGGATGCCTAAGTATCTGACTTGCTTTTGTGGCCCTTCCCACTACACTAAAAACCTTGAAATCTAGACAGGAGGTTCCTCTTTCCAACCCAACATGATTGACTTGGAGAGGGAGATCTTGGCACCCGAGGTAGTACAAAAGGTATCCAATTTTTCTATTAAGTTGGAAATATTAGACTCATCCAAAAGGGGAAAGAGGGTCATGTCATCACAAAACTAAATGTTTAATAGCTCACTTTGATCTAGGAGTATTATCCCATTTACCTTCTGAGAGTTACCATTGTTCTTGATGATATAGTGTAAAGCATTGAGGCAATCACAAACAAGGTCAAGGCCAAGGGACACCCCTGCCTGATTGATCTCTTTGATAGAAATTCCTTTGTTAAGGATCCATTGACATCCACTTGGTCCACACCATCCTTGAAAAGTGCGGCCACCATACTACAAAAGTTTTTCGGGAAGCCAATGGTCTCTAACATCATTTTTATGAAAGCCCACTCAACCCTATCGTAATCCTTTTCAAATTCAAGAAACACCATTGCCACCTCTTGGTTTGATTTCCTGACCCATTCCATTGCTTCCCAGCTTGTAATAAGGTTTTCAAGGATGTATCTACCTTTAATGAACCCATTTTGGGTGTTGTTAATGAACCTTGGAAAAATGTTAACAATTCTTCTTGCTAAAACCTTAGCAAGGATTTTGTATGAGACATTTAACAGTGTTATTGGCCTCCAATTTATGATATGTGTTTTATCACCTTCCTTGGGAAATAGTTTTATGATACCCCTATTTATCTCCCTTCCTAGAGAACCTCTTTCAAGGGACTCCTTATACACTAGAAACAAATCATCCACCACGTAGTCATTGAAGGCCTTGTAAAATTCAAGGGAGACCATCAACCCTAGGAGTTTTATCATTTTGTAGGGCCTGAATTGCTTGTTTGATTTCCCCCTTTGAGATGTCTTTATTCAATTCCTTTGCTTCCTTTTCCTCTATATTCTTTGGGATGATAGCCTTTATTGCCTCCCTATAAATGGAGCAACCCCCCTTGTTGTGTTCTAAAGTGAAAAGATTCTTATAGAAGTTGAAGAATTGATTTTTTATATCCTCCTACTTAGTGAATGAGGAACCATCACATTGGACCTGCTCAATGCATTCTTTTACATTTTTCTCTTTTAGGCACTGAAAGAAGAACTTCAAGCCTTTTTCACCATTCTCAAGAAAATTTAGCTTGGATATTACTTTCATCCCTTGAATTTTTAAGGCTTGCAATCTTCTAAGGGAGTCTCTAATAGCACCATACTAGGCCCCCAGGGCTTCATTTTTAGGTTGCTTTTGTAGGCTTGTTTCAACTTGCAACAAATCCTCTTGGAGTAACCCCTCCTTCCTTCTCCTATCCAGGGATTTTTTCCTCCCAATCAATTGGAACAGGTTTTTCCATCCTTTGGTGTTCAACTCCCACCACTCAATGGCACTTGACCCTTTGTACAACTAGAGATTTATGTTCTTGAGGGACATGATTACAGCTATACAATCATTGTCATGGAGTAGCTTGGTGTTAAGGAGGAAGCCCCCTTTTTTCTGCATACAAATTTTCCCTTCCTTTAGGTGCAATATAATTTTCACTAGGTGATGGTCTGAGAGGGTGTAAGGGTGGACTTCTACCTTGTAGCCATCTTTGAGTAGATCATGGATGAAGTGATTCTTGTTAAAGTAGAAACGGTCTAAGTGACAGTATATCCTCCTATTTCCCTTTCAAGCATTACACCAAGTTACCAAATGTTGGGGAAATCTTTTTCCCCCTTCAATAGGATACACTAGGCTAAGTTTAGATTTGTTTTTTAGCCAAAAGAACCTCTCATTGCCCTTACATTCCATTTCCAAGTCTCCACATTTGTTCTCTTGATTTTCTATCATGTTGAAATCACCTCCCACAATCTAGGACACATCGATGAGCCCACACAGCCATTTCCACAGTTTAATTATGTCCCCATGGTCATTTGGGGCATAAATTGAACAAATCCCAAATGAACAATCATCCTTTTATAAGGTAGTCTAGACCGCCCTGTTACAGGGAGATGTTCCAAATCCTAAGACAAAGTGGCTCCATTCATTGGAGAGGAGAATGGAAAACCCCCCTACCTTTTTCATGCTGAGTGGTAAAATGTGAGGAACCCCTCCAAACAAAGTTGAGGTTGGTTTCAAGGACAAAGACCACCAACTTAAGCTCTTGTAGGAGTACAACATATTTTTCCTTGCATTGGCTCAAGAATCTTGTAACTGTCTGCTTCCTATCAGGAGTTTCTAGCCCCCTGATTTTCTAGGAGAGGTAGTTAAGTTTCATTATTATCTACTATGTTGGGGGTCTCTTTGTCTGCTTTGAAGCTTTCAAAGCATTTACACACTTTATAATCAATTTTTGGATTTTTAGTAACAGGGCTTTGTATGACTGTGCTTCTCTTTTTCCTTTTTATGTTGGGAAGGACTTTCATATTTCCTTTACCAGTTGGAATAACAGTTTCTTTATCCTTTCTTGGGCCCCCTCTTGTCCTGTGAACCTGCTTAAGTTTGGGGATCAGCTCTCCCCCTGTGACACCCTTAGTGGCCATTTCCTTAGCACATTTTGAAGTTTTCCCATCCATGTGGGGATCAATTCCATTAGTGACAACCTAGAAAGCTTGAGGGGCATCTCCAAAACCCAAACTCTTTCAGTCAGTTCTCACTACACTTGTTACATCTTTTGTGAATACTTGAATTTTACCATCATCCAACATTGTTTCCTTAGTCAAGGCACCATCGGTGCATTGGATACAAGGAGAAGTTTCTAGGTCCTTCCCATCCTCCATAGAGATTGGGTTTGCATTCATTCCATCGGTGGTACTCAGTGGAAGGAGAGAGGGTTGAATGTTGGATTCAAAATTATTAATAATATCCTTCACCTTGGAAGTTTTTTTAAGACTAGCTAGGTTTCTCTCTTTGTTGTTTGCTTCCTTATACAATCTGAAGTTCTTGAGGAAATAGGTTTGTTCCTCGGGCTCCTTCTTTGTAAGTCACAAGCTCTATGCCTCCATTTTTAAGTCTCTCTAGTGCTAATTATTGGGCATTCTTCTTGGTTTCCTTCTTATTGAGAGTTTCTCGGTTGATTACACCAGTGTTCTTTACTGGATTTGAGTTTGTTTTTCCATTTGCAAGCTCAAGTGGTGGTGCACATTAGGTGACTAGGGGGGTTGAGGGGATTTCTTCCTTCAAGTCTCCCTCAACCCAAACATCCACACCATCCTCTATTTCCATACTGTCATATCCACTTTCTTCAAAATCCTTCAAATTCGTAGAAAATTTGGTGGCTCGATGGGGTCTTCTAGATTGTGTTCAAAAGGATTTTCCCTTACAAGATTGAAATTAAGGTTTCCCTCAGGGATGCCCAACCCACCGACATCAAATGTAGAGGCCACATCTAGGGTTTCAGCAAAGGGGCTTCCATTTTCCTAGTTAGCATGATTAGCCTAAGAGAAGGCCTTATTGTTTTCCACTAGTGTGTCTGGGGGGACATTTTTGCTTCCATCATTATTAGAGGGTTTCATGTTTTTGGCTCCATGATTTGATTGGGGGCCAGCACGACTTCTAGAAATTAGAGGGTAGTTCCTCCTCACATGTCCTTCCCTATGACATAAGTAGCAGGTGTTCAAGCCACCCAATACTTCTAGGGCACATTTAGTATCACCCGTGTCACATTTTAGTAGCATCATGCCAAGAAGGTCAACTCCTGGGAGGAGAGACACTAGGGCCCTCCCATCTGTATGTGGGAGAGTCAATTTTGTGTTGTCAAGCCTAAGAATTTTTCCATATGGTTCAAATAACAGAGGGAAGAAGTTCCACAGTCGAGGAGGCACATTTTTTAGAACTAACCACCTAGGGCTCAAAAGAGCCAAGATTTCTTCATTTATGGCATCTAGTGACCAGGCTTCTACAAATGTTCCAAAAATGTTTGTTGAGAGACTTGTTTTGCATTTCATGTGTTTTGAAGAAAATAACGAAGAGCCCTTTTTGTATCATGCGACGATAGGAAAAATACAAACCTAGTTTTTTCCCCCACACATCTTTTAACCAGGAATCCATATATTTTCTTTCCAAAACCCTATTGGTGTCCACGATGGCTAAAAAACTGCCAACATTTTTAAGTTTTATGTCTTCCTCACTCAATGCATTGCACATAATGGAATTCAGAGAGAAGATATCAATCTTAGCGGTCTCAAAGAAATGCTTACCTCTTCCTCCCTCTCCATCGCTGAGCCCACCACCTGCCTCCACCACAAACTTCGCACCTTCAGGAAACATGACTTTTTCCTCAACCACAATATCTCAGAAATGATTTCACCTACTCAATGGACTGGGATTAGGGCATCCATATGGGGGATCCAAAACCCCATCCATTGACACTAACCTGCAATCCAAAGGGCTCACATGAGTGAAGCCAGTGAGCACTATGACAAGGACGCCACCATTGACAACTAGTGTGGAGGGCCAAGCCTCCTCTTCTCACACACATGAACCCTAGTTTCAAGATTGTTTTACGGTAAACCTCTTGCAGAGCAACTTCTCTTAATATATAATATATTGTATAAACATATTGTGAATACATACAACTTTACAAGTCGACCCAAACAAATATCTAATGTAGCTATATATGTCACCTATATGCACCACAAATAATTATTTATTTTACATAATTAAAATATTTCATTCTTGTGCAAGGTTTACAACACCCTTTTTTGTAACAAGATAGAGAGAGGGAGAGATAGAGAAATATGGGAAGAGAGAGAGAGAGAGAGAGCTCAATAGATAGAGGGAGATACAATGAGATATAGAGGGAAAAGGAGATTGAGGTAGAGAGGGATATGGATAATGAGATATAGATAGAGAGAGAGAGAGGGAAAGAGTGATAGATAAAAGAGGTGATATAGACAAGTAATAGAGAGGGAGGGAGAGAGATAGATGGAGACAATAAAGAGAGATAGGGATGGAGTGAGAGATAATCCATCTATCTCTATTTCTATCTCTTCCTCTCTCCATCTCTTTATATCTCCATATTTAAATCATCCTTTCTAAATATTCTTATCTCTCCCTCCTTGGTTTGAGTTTTGCTTCACACAAAACATGAGAAAACTATAACACACTTGTGTTTGTATCTATTTTTGATATTTCCAACCCTTAGGTTTATATTTTTCTTGGGAATCAAACACTTTAGGTTTGACTTTCATGTCAATGCCTAAAGGAATGTTTTTTGTAAATTATAAAAAATGAATAAATCTCAAACGTACTCCCCATCAAGTTTACATGTCTTTCAATGTTGAGTTAAAAAAATACCACAACAATGTCGAGCTCTCTCTTTCCTTTCTAACCATGTAATTTTTCCCATATTTTAAATATGTTAAGGTTTTGATCCTCAATCTATTTTTGTAGTGTCTTCATTTTTTCCTGAAAAACTATGTATAGCATTTTTTTGTTTCATTTTTTTATTGTTTCAACAAAATTTGAAAAAAAATCACATTCTAAACTATTTTCTATACACACTAAAAAATATTTTGGATTAGTTTCCAAAAACTTTAGGGGGGAGAAAACTCAATTTTTCTTTTTTAAAGATGTGCATACTTTGAAAATTAGTAAAAAAATAGAAAAATTTAAATCAGGCATAAACTACATGGTGTTAGCTAATTTTTCACAAATTTTTTTTATGAAATACTGAAAAAAAATAACATTATAGGGTGAACACACTAGATGCTATGTTATGTTTGTTGACAAATATAGGACCACTTTATGTGATCCCCCTATTTTAACCCCTTAATCTTCGTAGTTTTACCAAAATAGTAGTTTATAAAGTATATTCAAAGCACTACAACTCTTGTTTTTGTCATATCTTCAAATTTTGAGTGTAAGTATCTTCCATTTCTTATCCAAGATTAGTTTTTCCTAATTTTAGAAAAAAAAGGTGGCCACTTAAGATCCTCTTTTGGTCCCCCATTTTCATCCACTTACCCAAATAATTTTAAGTCCACTTGTATTGTTTTTTATGTATAAAATATACAATGAAGGTTTAAGTGAGGTGGGCCCATGGCCACCTATGTATCGCATGTGAGTATATGGACCTTGGACCCTATATCAATAATTACATTACGTAGCATATAACCATTTATTTTTAGATTTGACATCAATTCACTATGATACATTAAATCATATACATTATTTATATACATTATAACGTTATATCACTATACACCTAACAAGTTATCATCAATATCACCTCTTTTATGCCCTTGCTATCTAGACACAAATTGCTACAAAGTCCAACATATCGTTGCTAGTGTGCATAATGTTTTTGAAGTGCATATTAGTACATTGTAGCTATGGCACATACTACATTTGTGTAAGTTAGGGTTATACATTTTATTTAAATCTTGCTTTCCCTTGGACTAGCACAAATTTTGTACAACTTGACAAGTGTTGATTTTATGAGTCAAGATTTTAAAACCTTCACTCAAATAAATTACTATGAGACTTTCCATGTATTATGTATGAAAATAGATCATGGACTATCATCATTTCATGAAAAATTATGCAATCTAAAATGCATGAAGCAAATTTAAAAGTATTGACTACCCAAGATTTTACTATTTGATAATATATTGGTGTATGTCCCTCAAAGTGATATATTATTTTCCATAATAAATATTTCACAACCACTAGTTTCTCTATTTACATAATAATCTAACCCATGTTTTTATTCCAACCATGTTGTCAATCGATAGCCTAATGGATTTTTGTCAACCTCCAAGTGTAATGTAGTATTTAATGACTCTTGTTTTGCAAAACTATGTTGCATTGGTTACCATTGTATATGAGTAGTAAATCATCCATAGACCATTCTTATTAACATACAACATTAATGTTCTATGTAATGTTTGTGATCATATCCTTAAAATGTTAATCATATTTCCAAACTGATTCACCTAGTTATTATTTCAACTCCTTCAATACAATTATGTTTGTATGTTCAAACTTTCGATACTCAAACTCCTATAAAAAAATATTCCTAACTTCATATAGTTTGAAGTTAGTACCATCAAGGTCATACTTATTATATCAATGATACATGCATCCTCCTAGAGTGGAAAAAAATAAACTAATTTTGTGTGCCTCATCAATGATGTTCTTCATGAACTACATTCTTTCATAATTTTCCTAGTCTCAAGGGGCATCCCCCTCTTGTATATTTTTTAAAATAATCACTTGCTTCACAACCATTATATGATCCATACCTTATTTATATATAAGAAATTGATTAAATTGATTAACTAATCAAGATGTGTGATATAGGAGAAGTGTAGAGAAATGATGTTGAAAGGGGGACTTAAGTGACCACTTTTTTATTTAAATCAAAAAAATATAAAATTTGACAAGTAATTTAAGATACCTCCTCTCAAAATTTGAAGATGTTATAAGAATAAAAATTATAGCTCTCAAAAACTAATTTCTAGACTACTAATATTTTTAAATGGTGAAGATTAACAAGGCTAAGAACTAAGTGTGCATATAGGTGATCCTATTTTTATCACTAGAATATAACATTGCATTGGGTGTGTGTCCTTTATAAAATTTTGCTAACTATTTTTTAAAACCATTTGGTGGGAAGATAGTTAAGAGCATGTAGTACAAGTTGCATACCTTTATTAAACAATATTTCATTTGTGATCTTTCAAAGAGGATGCATCCTAAAAACATGTCATTGAATGTGCCTATTGCCTAACTTCCACAAAATTAATCAATTTTTTTTGTTCAATGTGTATAGAATGAAATATAGAACAATCATATAAATGTTTTCAAATTTGAATAAATGGATCAAAACATATAAAGATAAAATAACATTGTATATGTATTTGAGGTATATAAAGAAATCACTATAAATAAATAAATATTAATGTAGGCGGGAAATTTATTCAAACTAAAGAAATAATTACATGGTTTGATAGCTAAGAAGAAAATTCACATTGTGGCAATGGTTTCATAAAATATCATTCTAAAATATGTATAATTGATGAGAAAGAAGTTCAAACATAGTATGTTTTGTGTAAAGCATAGATTTGGGAACTTGATATGCAAGTCCAACCCTCAAGCTCTAATAAATATAAACCTATTCCAAGACTAAGGGTCAAACTTTCATAATTTGAATTATAACATACATAGATTATATACAATACATATAACATAACAACCAAAAAATAAGGTATGGCCTACTATTTTTATTTATTTGTGTCAAATTACTACATAGACTTTATGACTTGGTAGTTATCATGTCATAATATGTATGTTTTATAATGTGTACCCATTATGGCTTGGTAGTCAACAAGCCATAACACATTCATATTATAACACA
This sequence comes from Sequoia sempervirens, assembly GCA_007258455.2. Lineage (NCBI taxonomy): Eukaryota > Viridiplantae > Streptophyta > Pinopsida > Cupressales > Cupressaceae > Sequoia > Sequoia sempervirens. Next base: position 26,475,397 of record VDFB02322083.1, on the reverse strand, counting down.
AATGCATTAATATTGAATCACATTTTTAAGAACACAAACACATTTTTGGCCCCATGTCCATACACACCCTTGAAAAGGTTGTTGAGTATCTTAATTGAAACCTAACTTTATCCAATTATAGATCAATCAAATGTTTACGCATTTGATCAATTGCTATTTGCACTTTACTTAACTCTTGTCTTAATTTGAGTTCCATAAACAAAATTACTTCATAATTATCATTGAAATTTGTAGCAAATAACAAATTTATGTTAGATGCTAGTGTTAGGTCTATGGCTAGCTCATCTACATTTGTGTGCATATAAATCTTAGCATTTAAAACTATTAGAATGCAATTGGTACTCTATATTCTCTTACCATAACATACTATCCTTGTGCTTGCATCTACATATCCTCAGTCCATATTATGATACACCTATGTGATCCTCTCTATCTACACACACTTTTTGTCTTCTTGAATCACTCCTTATAAATCATGAATGTAAGTTCTCCTCTTCAATCCACTTCCTTTTATCTATAAACATATATACTAATTAACTATAAACTCTCTCCATAAATACTATTATTGACATTATAACAACATATATTGCATTTTATTCAAGAAAAAAAAACATGTGAAAAAACAAATTGAGGTCACAAGAATGATATTTAAAAAAAAAATACCAATAACTAAACCAAATGCAAAAGTAAACATGAGAAGTGTGTAATATACACTAACATACTTTTTGTGATGGAGTTAATCATATCGCGAGACAAGACTTGAAAGGAAGTATAGTTTTTAAGTTAGGGTACGTACATGCATAAAATGCAAACTTTTCCATAATGTCTAATTGCCCCCCATGGAAAGCGAAGTGCATGTGGTTGATGAAGACAACAAATCATATAATATGAAAGTTTGACAATGTTATGTTAGTACACGTATTCTTCATTAGATATTAGGATAGCGTAAGTGAGAATGTGGTCCCTATATATGACAAACAATCTTCACTTTCTCAAGTAGTTGAAGTTGCTTCCCATTAAAAATAGACAAGAGCATGTGAGAACTTACATATAGAAAGTGACATACTTCTTGTTTTTCTCTCATGTGGAGTTTAGATAAGAAAATAAATACGAATGTGGTATATGTATGAAAAAAAACGGAGTTTGTGGTTATCTTTTATTGTTAAAATTTGATAGTAGTATTTTAAAGGAAAAATACACCCTTAAACTAAATTAGATATTAATTAATATAATTAATATGGATTATTTTCATAAAAGAGTCGTGGGTTAATGATATCATAATATTAAAATATTAAATGTAAATTAGAAAAAAAAAATGTGAAGGTTAACATATCTATTTTTAGATATGAAGATAATGTATAAATTTGTTGTAGACATTAAAACGAGATATCTTAGGTTTGGAAATGATAAGTCTCTATTTGTAATCTACCTTAGGTTTTGAATAATTGGTCAATTCTATAAGGGGCAGATTATGTAGATTTGGGTTTTTCTATAGATGTGAACATATTGTGTAACCTACATAATTGATATGGTTATTTGTGCACTCTTGATTCATATTCCATTGAATTCATTATTTTTGGCTTTGTTATCTAGACTAGTTATATTTATGACTACCTTTAGAGGGTTCTAAAATTGCTAGGGGATAAGTCCTCCTAGGGAAAGCCCCAAAAGATTGACATTATAGCCATTCCAATGATCGAAGGAAAAACACTTGATTATGCAAATGGTCTTGAATGATTACACAAATCTAGCTTCATTTTAATACAACAATGTAAATGTGTCTAGCACATCTTTTGTGAATGATTGATTGAATAAACTTAGACAATATAGGAATGGATTATATTTAAAATGAATGTAATTGAATACCTTTCAATACAAGGACATATAAATAAATCACAAAAATATGTGTTTAGTAAACTCTAAATAAGTGGAATGGGAAGGAATCAACCATAATTTGAATTTGAATTTTAAATTTTAGGAGTTAGTTCCATTGGTGTGAATTAAGATTGCATTTGTAAAAATGACTCAAGACATTTGAATGGTAAAATCAAGTTAGAAATGAACATGTGGGGATGAATACATGAATAGGTGTAAAAATGCATAATCTATGTGAATATGGATAAGGTAGGGGATACATGTGTATGAATGTGTGTAGGTGAATGATTCAAGGAATGGGGGAAAGAGTTTGACATCACACACTATTGCAAGTTTTCTTTATATGTTAAAGTATTGAGTCCCTTTAATTTGGCATAAAACTAAGTGGGAATTAGCATGGGTATGCAAATTTCACTATGATACTTTGTCCCCACTTTAAGCAATATTTCAATCCTATAATGATTGTGTATTTCAATTTATGTAGCACGTGTAACCATGTATGTAAGATAAATATTCAAACATAAAAAGGTACCTTATTGGTCCTGTTGGGTCTCAAAATCAAAAATTCACTTCTTAGATAAAAATCCCACTCACAATGCCAAGGTTGTCATTGTGAAAGTGAATTGAACTCGTCAACAAATTTTGGAGGGATAATGGCCAACTCCACAAGAGTAGATTATATCTCCTACGCTTTGAGATTAGCTTAGAATCAGGAAAGTGTTTCCATGTGTATATTGTAGTAGACATTAAAATCACATAAAATGATTAATAATGAAACAAGGAAAACCAAACCCAACTTGATGTCTTAGCCTCAAAGAATATCACTAGAATAAGAACAATTGGTTGCATATAACTCCTATAGAGATGATAACCTTGCAATCATGACCCACATGAGATAGTTCCATTTGAATATCTTTAGATTGAAGATGAATCCCTAATTATAATACAAGGTCATGAATACACAAAAATACTACTACACCTATGCTAACATTTTGTTTAATTTAATGGTTTTGATATTAGAGTATGGTTCCAAACTGATGCCTATCTATTGGGAAACAAATTCATACAATTGAGAAGAGAGAAAATAGAAAAAAAGGAACATGCAACTATGTATTAACATACAGGTCAATGAATTTGAAACCTTGTAATAGAACATACATAATAATCCAAAGAAAAATACATATATTCATACATAAAATTGAGAAAGATCATTACAAGCCTTGCAATGTCTTTGGAATGTTGTCACATCCATTTAACTCAATGTTATGTTCATACCACCAAATGTGGCAAAAAAATTTCTCTAACTACGACTAAGAAACTTTCTTAAATGCATACAAAGTGTCGTGGAGACATTCTGTAACAAAATCTAATTACAACATCAATCTTCTTTTATTATGAATCTCTAATCTCTCAATAAATTAGATTGTAGCATTAGTGGATTCCTTGCAAATTCCTTGGCATATGAAGAACCACATCATGACCAACACCCTCCAAAAATGACCAAAAGCAGGTCAATATATACACCCAAGTGTCTGACCCTAAATGTTGCACACTATAGTAGCTCAAAATAGATAACTGAGGAAAAATTGCACCCAAAATGGACACTATTTAAATCAAAATATGTGATCTATAATTACTTTTGGTATCTAGGAGAAGTGATGCCATGAATATTAGTAGGTGGAGAAGATAGAAAATGAGTTGCACGACCTTTTTCATTATATTAATTCACCTCTTATGAAAATTTGAACCCCAATTGGATCCATGAAAAAGTAATTAGAATTAGGACTTTTACTAATTCCCTCAAAAACATCTACAACATCTAGATTCCATTGAAAAATCCACGTGTAGTAAAAAGGTCACCATCTAGATCTATAGGAAAAATACCTCCAAATTAACCACATGAGAAACTCCAAGTAAACCCACCAAGTGAACCAAAATCTATCTTGGATGAAAAGTTTCAGAGATGATGTCAGCAATGGGTGACATTAGAAAAGAGGGATGAGATGGATTGGGGAGCTTTGGAAATGGTGATGTTAGCATGATTTCATCAAGGTGCAAATGCAAGAAAGTGAAGTGGATCGAGTTTTGCAGAAAATTTCATTTAAACTGGATGAAGAATTTAGAAAATGGAAATTCAAATAGTAGATGAAATTTTGCAAAATGAGCGATGCGGAGAAAATGAAGTGAATTGGACAAGTGCAATTGAAAGGAGAAGTTCACTTGAAAATTCTACAAAAGAGAAGATGATGTAAGTATTGTGGGAAGATGGACTTCATCAGCCTGTAATATTTTACATAGTCAATTTTAAAGTGTGCTTGCGGGAAGATGACAAGAAAGTAAAAAATATGAGTTGGCAGGAAAGTAAAAAATGCGATAAAATGGTCAACATGTAGAATGGACTAGTTCACATGAAATTACCTACAAAGTTTCAAATGGGGTGGACTTTCCCACAAAGTAAAAAATTCCAAGTGAATCAAATGAAAGCATGCTAGAAGAGATGTTTAGATGGAAGATGGATTTTTGCAAAACCAACACTTAAGGTGTTCGTGGTAAAATGAAGTGGGATTGTACCTTTTTGAGGGAATGGATCAGACATACACATTTGCAAGGAAAACCACACAAACTAGAAATTGTGGGAACTTGGACTTGAATTGGATGGGAGGAAAAAATGGGCATGTGCATAACTTCATAACCAAAAGGAATTTTACAAAACTTCAAAAGATAGTTTGGCTTAGTTTGCCCGGGGTCATACCTCATTCACTTTCCTTGGATTGATAGCCTCAAAATATGGTACACATCCTCCAATGTCACTGTAGCCTCTCCTGTCAGGAGGTGGAATGAGCAATTCTCTGAGTGCCACCTCTCTACAAGTGTAGTCAACAACCCTCTAATTGCCTTAATAATAGGAATGTATGTCACATGGTACAATTCTAAGCATCACAATTGGCACTTCTTAGTGCTAGTCAATTGCTCCTGAAGACAAAAGGTAGAAGGTATGAACTCCCTAGTGTGAATCAGATCAAGTACAACCTGCGGTCACAAATCCAAAGCATTGTGTTAGGTCAAAATACTATTCAAACCTATCAGACTCAAATGGCACAAGAAATTTCATCATAACTAGGGAAAATTTTCAAAATAGTCAAAATTTGCATCGCATAGTTAGGCAATAGTGTCACACAACCTCAATTGTGTCACAATAAATACATTTGCATGGCTAAAAATCAATTGTGTTGCATGCTTCAGCAAGTGCGTCACAATAATCAATTGTGTCATTATCCTAAATGCTTGTGTCACATATTCATAGATTCAACTCATAAATTTCATTTACACCATTTATCCCTAAACACTTACATGGCATTTTAGTGATTGCATCATTTTTGATAGCAGATGTGGTGTTCTAACATTTGTGATACACCACAATTGACCAAAATCTTAACCTAGACGTGACCTTCATAGTTGCGGTGAATCACACATAATTGTGTCACTCATGATGTCAGTTGTGGTGAACCGCGTTCACCGCAACTAATTGTTAAATTTTCCTATGCCCTAGAAATGTGTGAAAACAAAAACTGACAAAGTAGGAAAAAATGTACTTACCAAGTCTCCTACATCATCTGGTCGTCGAAAAGTGCAAATGCGATACCTGCAATGATTAGCATGTGGAACATGTGACATCTTGGTAGCAAGAGCTCCTCAATCTCCAAAGTCAAAGTGCACATATGAGGAATTTTACCCTCCAATTTCTTTTTTTAGCCATCCAAGTTTAGGGTTTTCCCTAGGGTTTGTATTGGTTGCACTACTTGAAGAGTCCAAAACCTTAATATCATCACACTAAAAACGTCCTAAAAATCATCTTTCATCACTAGTGTAATCTTGGCTATTAAATTGGCTTATCAGAACAATTTCCAATTGTTTTTGAATTTTTTTTGAAAATTTGTAAAAAAATTTCGAGGGGGCATAGGTCCACCCTACTGTCACTAAGGTATCATGTATGACAAATTTTCTTTGACACAACACGATAAACAACATTATATCAAAGAGGGACAAAATGTAGAAACCAAAAATTGTCTTAGGCCTACGACTTTATTAAATCCCCTTTCATAATTAATAATTAAATAACTTTAATTATTTAGTTATTGTCTAATGTTATCAGTCTCTTATTAATTAAATAATTTCAGTTATTTAATTAAGTCATTTCCATCATTCTATTTTATCTATTGACTAATTAAATCTTATTTAATTGTGTCACTAACATTCATGTCTCCTATAATTAAATAAATCTAATTTTTTTAATTATTACTATGTTGTCTACTATAATTAAATAATTAATCTTAATTATTTAATTATTCACTTAAATCTTTTTCCTCCACAATTGAATAAATATTATTTATTCAAATGACTTTCTAAATTGACTTTCCCCCCACCTTTTTGAATTAAATTAATATTTAATTCAAAAAATCAATTTGCCTTTTTTGCATCTATAATTAAATAATGTTGCCATTACTTAATTATTCACTTGTCAATTCGAACTAAATGATTTTCTTGGTCCCTCTCTCAATCTCATTCTTATCCTCACATGTCACGATTGATCTCAACCTTTGATTAATCCATTTCAATCTTGGATGTCCATTCAAATCTGACTCTTCTATAAAAGGCACATTTCATGGTCATTTTCATATATCCAACTTATGTGAATAAATACTGTTGAGACAATAATACTTCAATATTTTTATTGTCATTTAGTCTACATTTGTACACAAATCTGAGCGCATTGATCAAGCAAAGAAAAAAGGAGAAGGCTAATAGAGGTTAATCAATGGAAGCTTGAAGCTTTGGTAATATCGTTTTACTGTTTTACGTTTTAATCTTCCTTTGTTCTTTATTACTTGATTAGGATTATTGGGATTATTATTTAATGTTTTATTATCATTGATCCTGATTATTTAACTATGATTACATATTTATGATCTTTAGTGTAGACACCCAAAATTGTCCATGTCATAACATTACCTAGTCAATATATGACCTTGTAAAACATCTTGCAATATTTTACCCTAGGTCATTACATTATCCCACTTATCCCATTTATTCCACTTAATCACCTTTCCAATTAATTAAATAAATCTCATTTATTTAATTAATTCCCTTTCACATGTCTCAAAATAATTCAAATTAAATATTTGAATTAATTCCTCACCTTTTACCACATTGCAACATGTGTCACTTGACTACAACTCTTCACATGCACAAATAATTTAAATAATTTTATTATTTAAATTATGAGATTCCCACTCACATCCTATTTTTAGCCCCATTCATTATGTGTCATAGGAATCTTTTCTCTCCAAAATAAATAAAAGAATATTACTTATTCCCTCACATCCTAATTTTAGCATCATGTCATAACCCACTTAATGTGCGTCATAGGCACTAAAATCAACTTTTAATCTTAGCCATACACATCACATAATTGAATTTTAATCTTGGCCATTGAATCAAATCAGCTCTTGCCTATAAATCTAGCCCTTCACAAGCCATTTGCATTAATATTCTTCTATTATCCACAGTCTGCCAAAATTTCCTTCAATCTTCTCATTTATCTATCTATTTTTCCTCTATCATCTCTATCTTATCGTTATGCTGTGAAAATGAGCAATCAACATCAACATATAAAATCATTCAATCCTTCAAAATCTTGCATGCTTATGTGAGATGGAGAAGAGCAATAGAGATAAATCAAATCTAGCTTGGAGATCAGTTTGCTTTGCTTTCTTGTTTTGATTTTCATGCTAGTTTGTGCTCTATTGTGCTTGTTAGGGTTTCATTATAATTTGTTTAAATTCATTCTCCCTAAATTTTTACCCTAACTATATTTGGTGAACCTGATGTGAATCCTTTGATCTAGCTTGCTTTTTTGCAGGTTTCATTAGCCTTTTGTTGCAGATCTACCATTTTTTGGACAAAACCCTAGGTTTTACAAATTTCTTCATATCTTCTAAACGGCTATAAATTTTTCTACAATATTTTCACAAAAACTTTTCCATAATCTCAAGAGGATACAATAAAATCATTAAGGGTTTATCACCATTTTTGTAGGAGTTATCGTGATTTTATGTTTTTTCATAAAATTGACCTTTTGAAAGAAAATCATTGAATTTTCATGAAATTTTAACATTTATGGAAAGCTCTTGAAATTTTAATGGGGGTCTCTTTTTTACATATTTTATTTTGAGATAATATAAGGTGCTAAAAAAATTGATCTTTGTTTTTGTAGGGTTTTCATAAATCTACATTTTTGGGTGAAAAACAAGGAATTTTTCTGACTTCTTTACATTTTTGGAAAGCTCTCAAAAATTAATAGGGGTATCTTCTTTTATTTTATTTATTTTCAGATCAATAATATCTCCAAATAATCGAATCTAACTCAGCTATGTTAAAAACATGAATCTGAAATTGTAATTTTCTGATGAGATGATCTTTTTTTTTTATGGCTGCATTATAATATCATTTTTTTTTATTTTGTAGGTGATCATAAGGGGCTATGTATCAGCAATATTAGTCATATAAAGCAGATTGGAAAGCGAAAACTTTCGGGTGCACTCATTCTATTATCATTATCTCTCATTTGGTCAATCAATCTTGCTTGCAAAACACTTCAATTTGGGGATTAAAAAGAACACTTGTTTGATCACACATTTGGATTTGGGCATAAAATCAATCTTGTTTGATCACATCATTGAAATTGGGTTAAAAAAGAAACATTGTCTTTTGTCACACATAAGTGCTTGAACTATTTTACACACATTTCAATTTTCTAAAGGGAAATTAACAACGGCGAGTTTGAATCAACTACATGTGTGATCAAAACAACCTCACTTAGTTTTCTTTTTTCATACCCTTCTTAGGAGGCCTATGTGGAGCACACACCCCTCCAAGGGATGACCTCTGAACCAAGTGTGAATCAAAAGACACACTCATTTGGGAGTTGAAATCTTGTCACTCTTGGCTAAGCCCCAAAGAACTTTATACCTTTGGGAAGTGAAGGTGAAGGGTGGGTTACCCCTTTCTCTTGGTTGTGTGGCAGGATTTTGTTTTCAAATCATCCCTAGTCAACCTCGTGCACCCTAGCTTAAGACCTAATTGGCCATACCCACTTGACTAACATTAGGCTTGTTGTTGTGTATTCAAGTGTTTACTTAATCATAACATTTAATCTTGAAAGACAAAATTATCATTCTGTTTGGTGTGTGTGTTCATGCATTTACATATGAGATCTTGTGTTTGATATCTCCCAAGTCAAACTTTCAATAAACACTTTCCACATCATCCAAATCATACAATCTTGTCATTCCACATTAAAAGACCTAGTACCCCAATTCCAAGACCTCTTCCAATCACTTTATCAACCACCATAACCCTTAGACCAACAAGTTATACATAGGCTGCAAGGCCTCACCCAACAATTTCAACCTCAAGCAAGCCAATCACCTCAAATGCAACATCTCATAATGCAAGCCCAATACTTCATAGACATTTTTCAAACCCAACAAGCACATCATCCTCTATTCATTCAACACCAATCAATTCCACCTCATTCCTATGTGGCATCTCCCTCCATTCCATATCAATATAATCCATCCACCTATCAAAACAATTCCATATCACCTTATCCCACACCCTTCCATAAAAATTCCACATCACCTTATCCCACCTCTTCCAATGTCAACCTTTATCCATATCAATCTACCTCTCAACAACCATTATACTATGCAACCCATCCATCATTATCACAACAAAAAATCATACCACAACAAGTCCAAACACCATTCCAACCTCAAGAAATTCAATCGCAATCCTATGTTTCACCTTCATCATCATGCCAACTTAACCCATTTACCTATCATGTCAATGACACATCAACATATCCACCCATATCACAACAAGAACATAGGATCCCAAGTCCACCTTGGCAACAAAATCAAGAGCCTTTCAATTCTCATGCTACATTTGACAAGGGGAACACCAATCTAGTTCATGCACCCTATAACTTTATCATACCACCATCCAATCAAATTCCTATCCCTAAGCCACCATGTCCTATTCCTAATACCTTGGCCTCTCCACCTGTAAACCCATCAAACTCTTCATTACCCACACCATCATCTAATCTTCCATTGAATCCACACCCTAAATTCAAACATGTTAGAGTAAAGGTTTTAACTTAATTATGTTAATTAAGTTACCTTTATTCCTCTCTTAAGATTTCACTTTAGTTTGCATATTGTGACATTTAATAATTATATTAATTATTAAATGTCTACCTATTAGGGTTTCTTTAGGGTTGCACAATCTCCTTTTATAAGGATTGATCATTGTATTTTACAACTCTCTTTGATTAATACATTTTTGGCTTTCAGAGCACCTTTTCCTTTTGTCTTGAATGTCTTCTTTCTGTGACAAGTTATTTGCATGTAGGTGATCTTCAGGGTCTGTGAGGTTGGCTTTCACAACTTCAACATGGTATCCTATACCTATCCATGAGCAAGATATCCCAAATGCACCTTCACCTAGTCCTATCCATGATCCACAAACATTCACTTGTCATGATGAGACACATGCCTCCCTAGCCAACATAGAAGATCAAACAAATATCTTGGATCTTAGTGAACGCAATGTTAATCAAAATCTTAATGATCCTTCCACATCCACCATCAACCCAATTACAAGTCATCCATCAAATCCAATTAGTATTTCCACCCTCATTCATGAATGTTCCTCCTTAGAACAACAACAACCATTATCTCACATTGCTTTATTTTCCCCATCCAATAAGGAACTCGTGTCTAGTGTTCCAACTACACCTAGTCCCATTGTACATCACATACTCCAAAACATGAACTACCAAGGTAAGGGTTTAGGCCTTCATGAACAAGATATTTTGGAGCCCATCCATGTCAAAGTTGCTCCATGCTCATTTAGCCTTGGATACTCACCACAAGGAAAATAAGCTAAAGATGTTGGTACTTCCTCCATCCATCCCAAGTCCTCTTTCCACCATAAATCCTATCATATGCCTAAAACATATGTTGTCATTCCACCTCCATCATCCTACAAATGTCAAAAGCATGTGACTGTACACCTTCCACCATAAAATTTTCCACCATTTCTTCCAACTCCTAATATCCCTCCATCTAATCTACCTCTGTTACTCCCAACACCTAATATCACGATTATACAATCCCCTTATCCATCCATCCATAAATCTTCTAAAAATCCTAATCATGACCAATCAATGCACACATTGTCTAAACATGAAGCTTCCACTCATTCCACCATACCCATGGGATTCAAAAGAAAAAAAATTCAATGCCTCTACCTATAAAGTAAAAAATCCTAAGGGTCCTCATGCCTTAGGGAACAAAAGCAAAAAATCAAAGAAAAATCCATCCAAGAAGCTATATAAGCCCATACCTCCAAAAGAAAAGGCCAAAACTAAAATGGTTTGGGTCCCTAAGAAAAAGGAAAGCAAGTAAAACGAGGCATCTACATCTCAAAAAGCCCAACCATCCACTTCCACCTCACATTCCCACTCTATTCAAGAATCTCATATTCCATCCCACAAGTAAAATGAAAGTCATAAAAATATTGTCTATGTGGGTACCTAAAGCACTTCATCACCCATCTCCTAAGAAAACATCTCCATTTCTTCCTACACCGCCTCCACATGAAAAGCTTCAACGTTTATCACAGTGTATGCAACCATTGGTCACGGTTCCCTTCCATTTCACAAAAATTCCACATACCTCCATATCCTCATCCTTCACTCATTATCCTACATATCTCCCCCATCACCTTCCTATGGTCCATGATTTTGGCTAAGCCTCCCCTTCATCTTCCCTACATAATCCACATCATAATCCACTATTTCCCTCCATAATCCACATCATAATTCATCATCTATCTACTCCATCTCCCTTTCATTTCATCCCTTACCAACATCTATGAGCATAATGACATTTGACATGGTCCATGCAATGACATCCATCTCTAGTGGGACTAACACCATTCATGGAACTAGACACTTAGAGTCCCTCCTATCCATATTCCCCTTCTCCTATTCAAAAAAAAAAAAGCCAAAAAAGTCAAAAAAAAAAGTAAAGAGAAATCCCTTCATCCAATGGTGAAAGCCTGGTAAAAAGGTGCCTTGGATAAATACCATGATGAAAACCTAGCAAACAGGCATCATGTGTAAGTTGATATTCGATGGCACTTACACTTGGGGGCACTTTGTCTCATCCACACTATCTATCCTATCATGTCACTTCTTATCATATCATTTCCATCATACCTACCATATTTAGCCATCATACATACCTATCATATTGAGTCCACTTATCCACCCTTCTCCTTTTGATCTTGATGAAGACATAGGGACAAAATGTTGAAACATGTTTTTTGGGTATCTCTTGACATACCTCATCCTTCCAAACAAGCCTATCATTATCCTATTGTCATAAGCTTTGTCATGAAAAATCCTAAGTATTGTACCTAGAATGGGGCATGTTATTCCTACATGACATAGACATTGGATATCACATCATTGCTCTCTTATGATGCATACATCCATTCCTCACTATGACCTATCCTTTTTATCGATCCATCTATCATGAACCTTTTGTCCCTTATCTTATCACCCACCCTTTCATCCATCAATCCCATCTATCTCCTTGCACCTAGACTTGGTTTTCCCTTGCCATTGGTATCTAGCACAAAGGCTACCCAAATTTTCATCCATTGACATCTCAAAACATTTCAAAAAAGTCTTGAATTTTTTTGAAAAAAATTTAAAAATGTCTTGAAAAAAAAATCCAAAAAAATCAAATATTTCAAAAATCAAAACATTTCAAAAAATACAAAAAATCAAAACATTTCAAAAATCCAAAAAAATCAAAACATTTCAAAATTCAAAAAACCAAACATCCAAAATCTAAAAAATCAAATATTCTCAAAATCCAAAAATCAAAAAAATTCAAAATACAAAAATCAAAATAAAAAATCCAAAAACCAAAACATTTCAAAATACAAAAAATAAAAATATCCCTAAAAATACAAAAAAAAGGAAAAAAGTCCTAAAAAAAAAGACAAAAAATCAAATAGCCAACAAAAATCCAAGCAATAAAATCAAACCAAATCACTTCTTCCAATCAATTCAACTCCTTCAAATCAATCTTCAAATTATCAATCAATCAATCCTCTAATCAAATCGCTCGAACTTAAATCATTCCAAGCAAATCAATTCCTCAATTCAATTCATCAATCATCACCCAAATCTTCAAATCAATTATCTTCAATCATTCCAAGTAATAATCCAAATGCAAGTCAATCCTTAATCCATACCAATCAAGTTGATCAATCTTGTTAAATTATCCAATCACATCCTTTGGTCTTGATCCTAATCTTGTTGTAAACCCAATAAATTAATCAATCAATCAATTAATCATTGGTTTACAGCTTGACGGGGGCAATACCTTGTTTATTTTTGTATCATTTGTACATGCTTGCTTGCTTGCTTGTGTGTGTTATCATTTCAATTTGCATTTGCATCAAATCCAAATCACTCCCAGCTAATATTCATATCTTGTATCTAGACAAGGTTGTATTAAGCTAGGGCATGAGACACATCGTCACCTTGGTCCTTATACCTTGGTGCATAACGTCTAGTGCTTTATCAAACATATGATTGCTCACTTTATTGCATCATAGCATGGCATTCTTCTTTTTCATCTACTTCTTATCTTTTATCATTCATCTTATCCCTCCTTTATCATTTCATTCATTCATTTCGAGAGCATACCCGTGTTTTTCCAACCTTCCTATCCTATCGAGGGGGTGTCAAGTGTTTTTGACTTTTTTCATTTTTTTAATTTTTTTTTAATAGGAGAAAGGGAATATGGATAGGAGGGACTCAAGTGTCTAGTTCCTTGAAAGGTGATAGTCCCACTAGAGATGGATGTCATCACATAGACCATGTCAAATGTCATTATGCTCATAGATGTTGGTAAGGGATGCCATGAAAGGGAGATGGAGTAGGTAGATGATGGATTATTATGTGGATTATGGAGGGAAATAGTGGATTGTAATGTGGATTATGTAGGGAAGATGGAGGCTTAGCCAAAAACATGGACCATAGGAAGGTGATGGGGGAGATATGTAGGATAATGAGTGAAGGATGAGGAGATGGAGGTATGTGGAATTTTTGTGAAATGGAAGGGAACCATGACCAATGGTTGCACACACTATGATAAAAATTGAATATTTTGATGTGGAGGGGGTGTAGGAAGCAATGGAGATGTCTGCTTAGGAGATGGGTGATGAAGTGCTTTAGGTACCCACATAGACTTAGTATTTTTATGAATTTTATTTTGCTTGTGGGATGGAATATGAGATTCTTGAATAGAGTGGGAATGTGAGGTGGAAGTGGATGGTTGGGAGTTTTGTGATGTAGAGGCCATTTTTTACTTGATTTATTTTTGCTTAGGTACCCAAACCATTTTGTTTTTAGACTTTTCTTTTGAAGGTATGGGCTTATATAGCTTTTTAGATGGATTTTTCTTTGATTCTTTTCTTTTGTGCCCTAAGGCATCAGGACCCTTAGTATTGTTGACTTTATAGGTAGAGGAATTTTTTCTTTTGAATCCCATGGGTATGGTGGAATGGGTGGAAGCTTCATGTTTAGAAAATGTGTGCATTGATTGGTCATGATTAGTATTTTTAGAGGATTTATGGGTAGGTGGATAAGGGGATTGGATAATGGGGATATTAGGTGTTGGGAGTAGTGGAGGTAGATTAGATGGAGGGATATTAGGAGTTGGAAGCAATGGTGGCAAAGTTGATGGTGGAAGGTGTATGGTCACATGCTTTTGACATTTGTAGGATGAGGGAGGTGGAATGACAACATATGTTTTAGGCATATGATAGGATTGATGGTGGAAAGAGGACTTAGGATGGATGGAGGAAGTACCAACGTCTTTAGCTTGTTTTCCTTGGGGTGAGTATCCAAGGCCAAATGAGTGTGGAGGGACTTTGAACATGGATGGGATCCAAAATATCTTGTTCATGAAGGCCTAAACCTTTACATTGGTAGTTCATGTTTTGGAGTATGCGATGGACAATGGGACTAGGTGTACGTGGAACACTAGACACAAGTTCGTTATTGGATGGAGAAGGCGAAGTGGATAATAGTGGTTGTGGTTCTAAGGAGGAACATTCATTAATGAGGGTGGAAATACCAAGTGGATATGATGGAGGAATTGTAATGGGGTTGATGGTGAATGTGGAAGGATCATTGGGATTTTGATTAACATTGCATTCACTAAGATCCAAGATATTTGTTTGATCTTCTATGTTGGCTTGGGAGGAATGTGTCTCACCATGACAAGTGAATGTTTGTGCATCATGGATAGGACTAGGTGAAGGTGCATTTGGGATATCTTGCTCATGGATAGGTATAGGATCAAGTTTCTCATAGATAGCTTCTTCATAGGTGATATCTTGATCATAAAAAATATATAGGTTATGGATAGGTTGGATGAAAGTGATTTAATCTAGATTAGGACTAGGGCTTGATGTTTCCACATGCTTGGGAGTAGACTCTTGATATAAATCTTGGGTTGCTTGAATGGAAGTGGAAGGGGATGACTCTTGAATAAGCTCGACATGTTCTAGATGGTCAACAACATGGAAACATGATGGAGGTTTATTTGGGCTCAATGGGGGAGACTCTTGAATAAGCTCAAGGGGGAGACTACATGATGGGGTTGTAAGAATGAGAATGATGTTTGAAAACTCTTTGGTAGGTTCAAACATATGAGTTGGATGACATGGTGATGTTTGATTCCTTGCTAGTAGCTCTTGGGTCACATCCTTTTTAGGTGGATGGGTGGATCTGGGTAATGCCATAGGTTTACTTTTGAAATGTTTGAATTTAGGGCATGGATTTGATGGAGGATTAGATGATGGTGGGGGTAATGAAGAGTTTGATGAGTTATAAGGTGGAGAGGCCAATGGATTAGGACTAGGACATGGTGGCTTAGGGATAGGCATTTGATTAGATGGTGGTATGATAAATTTATAGGGTGCATGAACTAGATTGCTATTTCCCTTGTCAAATGGAGCATGATAATTGAAAGGCTCTTGATTTTGTTGCCAAGGTGGGCTTGGGCTTGCATGTTCTTGTTGAAAAGTGAATTGGTATGATGATGTGGCATTGACATGGAAATGATATTTTGGTGTAAGGTTGTCTTGATAAGTGGATGGACCATGTTGGTGTGATGATTAATGTGGAATTTGAATTTGTGTTTGTTTGGTTTGGGATTGGTGTGTGGCTATGAGTTGTTGGATTTGGGATTGGTGGTAGGCTAAAATGTGTTGGATTCAGGATAGGAGTTGTTGTATGTGAGGTGATTTACTTTTTTGAAATGGTTGAAGGTTGTCTTGTAAGTGTTGTATGGTTGATTGGTTTAGGGGTTGGTTTGGGTGTTGGAGTGCTTGGATGATTTTTTGTAGGTGGGGTGCTAGGACCTTGTTTTCTAATGTTGGCATGGAGTTGCACATGTGTTTATATCATTGTATGTCATCTTGTCCCTCAAAGTATGCCACATATTTCTTGTCATCATTTGAATTAGGAGGAGGGGCCCTTTGAAGTGTGATTTTAGGTCTTGGATTGTTCTCGTGATTAGTATTAGGGAGAGGGACTCCTTGAATTATGATCTTGGGCTTAGTTTTTGTCTCATGATTTGGACTAGAGGGATAGCCCCCTTGGATTATGACTTTGGCCTTATGATTAGGATTGGGCTTGTTTATGATTAGGACCATTTTTAACAAGTGGTGACTAGGACTAGGTTGATGATGATGTTGAGATGATAATATTGGATGATTAGGATGATGCAACAAGTTTTTATTAGAAGTTTGACTTGGGAAATATCAAACAAAAGATCTCACATGTAAATGCATGAACACACACACCAAACACAATGATAAATTTGTCTTTCAAGATTAAATGTTATGATTAAGAAAAAACTTGAATACACAACAACAATCCTAATGTTAGTCAAGTAGGTATGGCCAATTAGGTCTTAAGCTAGGATGCACAAGGTTGACTAGGGATGATTTGAAAGAAAAATCCTACCACACAACTAGGAGAAAGGGGTAGCCCACCCTTCACCTTCACTTCCCAAAGGTATAAAGTTTTTTAGGGCTTAGCCAAGAGTGACAAGATTTCAACTCCCACAGGAGCATGTCTTTTGATTCACACTAGATTGAGGTCGTCCCTTGGAGGGGTGTGTGCTCCAAGCAGGCATCCTAAGAAGGGTATGACAAAAGTGAACCAAGTGAGGTGTTTTTAATCACACACGCCCTCAATTCACACTCGCAATTGTTAATTGACCCTTAGAAATGAAATGTGTGTAAGAAAACAATGGAAACACTTGTTATTTTTAACCCAAAGCCAAAATGTGTGATGGAAGACAATGGTTATTTTTAAGCCCAATTCCAAAGTATGATTGTAAACAAGATGTTGGTTTTAAAACCCCAAATTCAAGTGTTTTGCAAACAAGATTGATTGATCAAATGAGAGATAAAGATAATAGAATGAGTGCACCTGGAAGTTTTCGATTTCCAATCTACTATGTATGACTGATAATTCTGCTACTACAGCTCTTTATGATCACCTACAAAATAAAAAAATGTTATTAGAATGCAGCCATAAAAAAAAGATTATCTCATCAAAAAATTGTAATTTCAGATACATGTTTTTAACATAGCCAAATTAGATTTGATTATTTGAAGACATTATTGATCAGAAAAATACAAAATCAAAGAAAAGACTCCTATTAATTTTTTGATAGCTTTCCATAAATGTAAAGAAGTTATAAAAATTCCCTGTTTTGCGCCCAAAAATGGGGATTTATGAAAACCTAACAAAAAACAAAGATTGATTCATTTAGCACCTTATTTGACCTAAAAATAAAATATTCAAAAAATAGACCCTCATTAAAATTTCAAAATATTTTTAGAAATGTAAATATTTCTAGAAAATTCGCTAATTTGAGCCCAAAAAGTTGATTTTATGAAAAAAAAAAAAATCATGATAAATCCTACAAAAATGGTGATAAATCCTCAATTTTTTCGTTGTAGCTGCCTTAGATGATGGAAAAAATTCTATGAAAAATCTTGTAAAAAAATTCACATCTTTTTGGAAGATATGAAGAAAATTTTAAAACTTGGGATTTTGTCCAAAAAATGGCAAATTTGCAACAAAAAGTTAATGAAACTTGCAAAAAAAATCTTGTAGATTTGCAAAAGGAAAGGGTTCTTCACGTCAGGTTCACAATCAACTCACACACCTGTCATATCTTTCCACTTCCATTGGTAATATTTTTCAATGTACCTTTGACAACGACCCCTTCACATACTTTAGCTCATTGGTTGCCCAAACTCCTTTTCATCTAAAACTTGATGGCTCACATAGTCTACACATTAGGGATCATATCATAGCTTCTTTCGTCTACCACATCTATTTCCCTTCATATTTTCCACTTGCACTCCTCATCCAAATCAGGTCCTTTCATCTAGTATGATCATCCCAACAGAATCAAGGCATCATCACAACATCATATGGATCAGGCGCTTATTAGCTTTCTACTCCTAAAGGAGATCCATTGTCTGAATCTATCAATAACATGCACCTTCACAAGTATTACACTTGATTCTCAGAGTATCCACTTAAAAAGTTAAAAATACAAAAAAATGGTCACCCTGATGAAAACTTGGCAAACAGGCATCTTGGTGACAAAAAAAAAAAAATCAAAAAATAGTAAAGAGAAATAATTTGTCCAAAAGTGAAAACCACTTTGGTGGCGCTTTGGATAAGTACCATGGTGAAAACCTAACAAACAGGCACCATGTGTAGTCAGTCCCCGCTCCTTTATCTATTGTCACTCCATCTGATCTTCCCATTTCCACTTATCCATTTGCACATGTCAATCACCCATAATAAATTTTGTCATCCTTCCATGGTCTGGAAACGACCGGCATTTGGGTATCTCGATCATCCTTTGCATTCACCGCTATCCCTTTGCACATAATAAGTTGGTGTCGCACCTAACTAGGGGAAATTCCTTGACCTACATCTTTATCGGAAATAATATCAATATCATGAAACATCAAAATCTACAAAAATAAAAAAAAACATCAAAATCCAAAAAAAATAAAAAAAATCAAAATCCCAAAAAAATCAGAAAACATCAAAATCCAAAAAATCATAAAATCATCAAAATCCAAAAAATAATAAAACCTTCAAAATCCAAAAAAATCATTAAACCTTCAAAATCCAAAAAAATAAAAAAAACCATCAAAAATCCAAAAACATCAGAAAAATTCCAAAATTTCCAAAAAATAGAGTCTAAGTCTGAGTCTGAGGCAGTTTGTGTTAAGTAGAGTCGAACTACGTTGCCTTTGCACATTTGCTACATAGGCAAGGCCCATCTTAAATGGGCCCCCGAGGCATTAGGTCAATCCTTTTAGGTCATCCAAATAAAATCATGACTTCGTCTTTTGTCAAATAAGGAAAAATCAAGTTGTGTCAAACTACAAGGTCTTTGTGCATTACTACATAGGCAAGGCCATCTATCGATGAGCCCCTGAGGCCCCCTAGATCAGTCTTTTAAGGTTCATTGAGTCGGTCAAAATAAATCAGACACTGTCAACTCAGATGCAACATCATCATTTGAACTTCAAACTCTGAATCACGAATCAACAAACAAACATAATCAATAAAATCCTTCAATCAATCAATCATCTTATCATCAACCAATCAATCAGATCATCAATCTTAGCAAAATGGGGCATTGTGTCATTTGTCTCATTCGGTCCTACCTCTTGTATTTTGTTAGGATGGGTTCTTCCTGAGATTAGACTTTGTCAATTTGGTCATTCACCTTAAGCAGGATATGTCTTTCTTGCAATTAGGTGCTTGGTCAGCACTTATCGCTTGGTCAACTATATCAGATGTGTCCTTTGCCTTAAATAGGATGTGTCCTTTTTGAAGTTGGGTATCATCACATCGCTTGGTCATATTCATCAATCTTTGTTAAACAAATTATCAATCTTGTCAACCTTGTCAATCAATCTTTCCTTAATTAGGATGTCTTTCTTGAAGTTAGGGGCAATCAATCAACTTTATTAGTCAATCTTTATCAAATCAATCAATCTTTTCATCTTGGTCAATCAATCTTTCCTTAATTAGGATGTGTCCTTCCTGAGTCTAGGCATTGTCAATCAAATCAATTTGTCAACCTTTGTCAACTTATCAATTAATCCTTGACAATTTATCAATCAACTTCAGTTAGCCTAATCAATTAATCAAACAATCTTATCATTAACATGGGCAAACACTATCTTGGCATACACTTTGTTGATTTGGATTTGTCTTATCTTTTTTATTGGTTTTGGGTCATGTTACTAGTCTCCTCGAGGATGTCCTATCAACAGATTTAGAGGGATGATGATGGATCAATTGACTCTTTTCTTTGCTTGTTGTTTGTGGTTTGTCTTGGCAAAAAGACTGGGATAATTGGGTCCTTAGTATGAGCCAAGGCATTCCTTGTCTATTGACTTTATCTTTTGTCTGCTTATCTCTCCCAAATGGTTACTTTCACACCTTGGCCTATGTCATACCATGGTGTTTGTGGTCTATTTGCAACATTTTGACGCCTAATGATGATAAATATAAAAATGTAAGCATGAAATTTGGTTCCCTTATCATTTCCTGTCTAATTTTCCATCTTCATTCTCCTTTCTCTTTGATGCTAACATCCATCCCCTTCCATGCTAACATTTCTTTTATCCTTCATCCTCTAGTCTTATCATCCATTTCAAGAGCACATTCATGAACCCACCTGTCCTCTCGAGAGGGCATACCACAATCCTCCTGGTCATCTTTCCTCACCCTGCTTTCACTGGGGCATATTTCAAAATTAAATTTCTTTGACACAACGCAATGAACTGCATTATGTCAAAGAGGGGAAAAATGTAGACACTAAAAAATGTCCTAATTTTGCGAGCAACATTTTTCCTTGGTTGTCATCCTATAATAATTAAATAATTTTAATTATTTAATTGTACTTGATCATATTCATCTATTAATTAATTCACTTTCTAATATTTATTCTATCTTGATCAATTAAAATTATTTAATTGAGTCACTAATACCCCTTTCTTCAATAATTAAATAAATCGTTATTTATTTAATTATTTATCTTTCATCATCTGTCCATGATTAGATAATAATAATAATTATTTGACCTTTTATTCTTTCATAATTAAATAATTGTCAAAATTATTTAATTATGTGTCATTCCTCTCTTTTGAATAAATAATTCAAATTAATTATCCATGACCAATTTCCATCTCTCCATTTAATTAAATTGATTTATTTAATCTCTTTTTTCATTTTCTCCAAATAAGTAATTTGAATAAATTATTTATTTTTCACTTGTCCCTTTCCTCCATTTTCGAATAAATAATTTAAAATAAATTATTTATGCACCTCTTTTGGTCAAAGATTCTCTGTCATAGATTTCATTGTTGTCATAGTCGTTAGGCATCATAGCCGTCGACATCATACCTATCATAATTCTTCCAAGAATGGCATATTCTTGGTGCATCAATTTTGGACCACTGATCTTAGCATCTTTCTAGAGGCTTGATCTCAGCCATCCATTTTGTAACCTCCCTCTCATGCATCCTCCACCATTGATCTTGGAATATTTCTAGAAGATTAATCTGGACTGTCCATTCAAATGATTGTCGATAAAAGCAACCTTCCTCTCCCATTTTCAACTTAATAGCTAATCTTCTCCAACTTTCTTGCTTATTATTTGCAGGTTTTGCACAAGTATTCCAAAAAATCTTAGGGAAAAGTTGCATAAGAAGAAGGAGAGTAAGGGAAGTGAATCAACCAATATGGGGAGTAATTTATTTTGTGTTTTGCATTTCTAGCTCTCTTCATTATTTTGTATTATTTTGTTGATGAGGTCTTATTAGTCTAGAGGTGTTAGCTGCCACTATTCTAGGCTAGAAGTTAAGAAACCCCATCTCACACTTAGAACATACATAATCTTTGTAATCTAAAATTTATAGATCTTAAGCAGTAAAGAGATATCTCTAATACACCGAACTATGTAGGTCAAGTATTACACCAATGAAAACTTGCTAATATGAAATTGATGAAGTGTGGTTGTAGAACTGCTCTTGTTCTCTTGACATGTGTTTAGAGGAACCATAGTCAACAAACCAAATTAGATTAAAATAAGTGGATTCTCAATTCTTTATTACAAATAAAAAATGTTCTTCATTGCAATCACTTGTTCAAGCAATGCTCTTATTGTTCTTGTTGTGATTTTTTAGCAATGGGGATTTTGTTGTCCCCCTAAGAATTTCATTGTGGCTTGTGCTAGATTTATTCACCATTGACAAACAAATTATACCAACATTCCTAGATATTGTGTCACTTCTTCCCATAAATGATACATGTCTTTTTCTTTGTAGATGAATTGTCTTGCTTGGAAATTTTGATGAACCTAATAGACCACTCTAAATTTCAAGCTTCTTTCCCTAAATTTTTGAGATGTTGGGGATATATTAATTGGAGGATCTATGATTTCATCATGAATTCCCTCTT
Source organism: Sequoia sempervirens (assembly GCA_007258455.2). Taxonomy (NCBI): domain Eukaryota; kingdom Viridiplantae; phylum Streptophyta; class Pinopsida; order Cupressales; family Cupressaceae; genus Sequoia; species Sequoia sempervirens. The sequence goes on along the minus strand of VDFB02322083.1, from coordinate 26,452,782 downwards.
CTTGTTAAAGAAAATTCACCAACTCCAAATGATGGATTTTGCTAGCCACATTAAGACAAGTGACTCAAGTGGATGGGTGCAAGAAATTCATCTAATATTGTCTCTCCTAACACTTCCAATGATGTTTTAATTTTTATAGCTCATCTAAAAAAAATCTTCAAATGTTTACCATATTACATTTTCAAACAATGTAATTGACATTACAAATGGAGGATCAATTCTAATTCTTAGATTCATGTACTATCTTTAAATGATCCCAACCCTCTTTGGAAATTTTGGCTATGTGGATGTGAAGTTAAACCTCATCGAAAATAGTGAATAATATTAGCAGTTCTACCTTCTAATTATCCTTATCATATTATCTCTACTCATCTCCAACTTGTGTTGTTTAAGTGATGTGACCAATAACAACATCCAAAAAAATTCAAACTCAAGTTGATTTTGGAGCTTTATTTTCTAGGTTACATAATGTTCACCTCTAAATAATTGAGAATTAAGAAACATAATTTTTAAAGCATTGAAAGACATTTTATAGGACGTGAGGGTTCCTTCTCTCTCCAAAAATAAAATTTCAACCTTATTTCTCCCTAATGATTTATAGAGTTGATACCACACATATCATTGTTATAACTATTTTAAACATTAGATATAATAATTTAGAATGATATCAGTACCTACAAATGTGAAACAAAATCATTATTTATACCAAAATCTACAATTTTTTATGAAATATAACAAATTAATAACTTAAATTGTTCAATTTTAAAGTAATGCTCAAAATAAATTTATTGTAAGTGGAAAAAAATTAATAAAATTTTATTTCCATAAAACTCAATTTGAAATTCTTTTCTAACATAAATGCATTTTTCCATTCACTTTAGAAACAATCTTGAGGATTGAAAAACTGTAACATTTTTATTTCATACGGGTATTTCTCTAATGCTTATAATATTTGTCACCACACCTTTGGCAATCAAAAGGAATAGATAGATACCTTTAGTCTTTCTTCATGCCATGGCTTATGCAGCACTCCCTAATTCAATCGGCATACTTAGTCCAAAGTAGTATATTCATATATAACAAATTTGTGACAACTTACATTTTCCCTCATTTCGCCAAGGACAACTTGAAGCAAGTATATGACAAATGGTACTAGGGCATAGGGTGAATAGAGAATTCTCTTACTTTTCATGCTTGTTAAGGAGCTAACACAAGCTCTTCTCTTTTAGCATCCCTTTGTTGCCTCTACAACTTTCCTCTAGTATGCTTCGTGGGCTTTATCAACTACCTCTTTTGAACCATGGATTTCACTCATAGACACAAGGAGGAAAACCTCTCTCTGTACTATATTACAAATTAATATTAGATATTAGGGCATAATAAGCAAATGATTGAGGAGTCAATCTATATTGGATATAATGATTAATATTGTCTTTTTATATAATATTTATTTTAAAATTTTATTTATAAAAGTTGAATATAGAAGTACAACATATGTAGTAGGAGAAATAGTGTAGTATTAAAGATTATTGGATGAGTTATAAATCGACACTATTAAAAGTTTTTTTTTTTTTATGTGATGTCAAATATATATAGATCTTGTTAAAAATTTATCTCATTATCAAATAACAAAGTTCATTAGAGTCTTTGTATACCTCGTTAGAATAAATGTTTTTGCTAGTGAGATTCCTCTATAATTTGTGACATCAATGATTAGGTGGTAGATATTTTTACAAAGCCTCTCTTCAATACCAAATTTTATAAATTCAAAATAATGCTAGACTTTAAGAAATTACCATTAAGGTGGAATGTACATGATTTGACGTATCTCCTTCTCCATGCATTTTCTTTTTATATTGTAAAATCATTGAATATGATTAATATCAAGAATTTTGGAACATTATGTTTTGTGGAGATTACGTATTTTATAAAAAAATTCCAAAAATGTATGTTATGCTTCTTTTGCATCATCCAAAGAAAATGTGGGATACTATCATTGGATAGGTGATCTCATGGCATGCTAGTTAAAGAAGTGCTACATTGGAGGCCTTCAATTTTCCTTTCTAAAGATTTGATGGCATGTGTCCATAATAAACATTAAGGGGAGCTAGAGAATAATTTTTAATATGGATTGACATTTAACTTTAGTCTAATCCTAACAACATTTATAAATAGATTAAATGTTATAAGGTTTAACATTGTAAATTAATATGACTTGACCATATTAGTATAGGAGATTATTATTAATTAGTATTAATTTCTAAATTAGATATCACTTGCTAAGTATAATTATTTGGTGAAATGATGTAACCTATCATGATGGGTGAATGCAATCCATCGATTCCTTATATTTAAGGGATCCCTATGTGGATAAAATGAAAAATATGAAATTGTGTGAAAATATATTGTATTTAGAGAAAGACATTGCATTAAGGTATTTGTGAGGCCATTCATGGGAAGGAGAGGAAGGGAATATTGTGAGCTTCTTGTGTTTGTATTTGTACAAACTTGATATAAGTTTTCTCATTAAGCTGAATGATGCTTTGTGGATTTTTTTATCAAAAACAAATTCTCTATCATAAATCTAGTGTACTATGTTATTTATTTCTCTAGAACTTCTTTTGTAATTGCATTGCATGCATTACAACATTATTCATTCTTGTTTAAATGATTATCATGACCTAATTTCAAAGATCTTAATTTGCAATATCATGTGCAAATGTGTTAAGTTGGTTGTAGAAGGGAAAAATGAAAGGGAATGAATCAAAATTTAAATTCAAAGTTTGAAATTTTAGGGGTCAAATCTATGTGTAGGATTGATCCCACACCTACAAAAATGGCATGAGACATTGAAATAGTAAAAACAAAGGATAACAAATGTATGAGGATGGGTGCATGAATAAGTTTAATAAATGCATAATCTAGATGAATATATTAGAATGTGTTTGAATATATATGTATGTATGTATGTATGTATGCATATGTATATGTATATGTATATGTGTATATATATGTGTATATATGTGTGTACATACACACACACACACATATATATACATATATACATACACATATATATGTGTGTGTGTGCACATATATGTATGTATATATACATACATATATACATACATACATACATACATACATACATACACACACACATACATACATACATACATGATGAGAGACAAATATATAAGAATAATTATAAACAAACGAAGAACAATATGAAAAAAAAATTCTAATTTTACATAAAATTATGCCATTTATCAATATACAAATATATTAAACCGTTTTCTCAAAATAAATAGAAAATTAAATAAAAATAACATAAATATAAAAACTACATCATTATAAATATATATTACAATATTTAAACCTTTACTTTTATTTTTACTATAATTAATATTTTATTAAAATTACCTTATATAAAATAATCTCAATCTCTTTCTCTAAAATTATTGAGTTAATCTTGCATAAGAAATATAAACACTAAGAATGAAATGCATCATCTTATAGTTTAGAGTAATTAAATTTTAATTAAAAATCGAAGAAATAGTAATAAAATATAAATAAACACATTAATGTTTACTTTGTGCATGATATATAAAATATAAAACATTTTAAAAAATCGCATGCTTATAGGTATATTAAAGCTCTAAAAAAATTAAACACAACCTCTTATGCAAGACTTATTCCGTGCAAAAATATTCTGAACCAAGTTGTTTAGAAAAGTAAAAGGTAGTCAAAATAGTTTGTAATATGAATAGATCCATGTGTATATTTGGTGGGGAACACATCTCACATGGGAGGAGTTAACCACGATAATGAATGTGGACCTTTAAGTGAAGACGACTCTAAGTGTGGGGCCCAAGGGGCATGTGCTTCTTCAACTTTAAGCTTAATGTTCAGTGTAGTACGCTTCTATATATAATAAAAAAATGATTCAAAAGGTGTTATGATATAGCTATTATTATAGTTTGATATCTTTGAATAATATTTTTTATTTGTCAAAAGTTATTTTTCATTTAAGTTATTGTAAGTAAGTGAAAAATGTTTTTTATTTGTCAAAAGTTGTCTATCAATTAATTTGTTATGGGTGAAAAAAAAATATTTCTTTTTTCCAAAAATTATGTATTAGTTAATCTGTCAAAAGCAAAGTGAAAAATACTTTCTACTTGTTAAAAGTTGTCTATCGGTTAAATTTTTCACGAGTAAGCAAAACATACTTCCTACATTGGTTACCTTATGACGAATAGCCAAAAAATACTTTCTACTCATCAAAATGTGTCCTTTACTTACCTTGTCACAAATAAGAGGAATTAATCTCTCTGAATCATCGACAGATTGGAATTGACCGAATCACTCCTCAAAAAGATTTGAACCTGTATCAAAAATAATGATCACCAATTAAAATCAACTAATTAAATTACAAACATTTGAGATAAAGAAGTGGACACATTTGGATTATTTTTATATTCTGTGTCGGCGGATGTTACAAGTTTGGGTCTCCATGATGTGAGGTAATTAAATGCAAATTTACATGTCTATGTTGTTCCCAATGAATACAACTTAGGTAGATATTCTTTCTACTTTTGAAATTGAGATCACTATTTATTAACGTGGGGGGCAAATGACGTGGACAATGCAAGCAGGAGAGTTAGGGGAAGATCATTCCTATTTGCTTTCGTAATTTAGTGATTTGGTCTGCATGGCCTTACCATGCTCGATTCGTTTATCACGAGATAGACATTTAGTGATAATTTCCACTCAAGTAATTTTTTTTGAATCTTCAATCAAAGTCGCTCTTTAAATATTAAGAGATATCTTATTTAGAATAATTTTATATAAATTTTTATTGTTTATTTAAAAAAAAATTAATGTGATAATTTTCATAAATTTTTAATATATCTTGTAATAAAATATTTAAATGTAATTATTTGACTATAAAAAGGAGGTGTTGATTTTTAAATTAATAATGTTTGATGTTATAGAAGATGTAAAATGATTAAAACAATCTTATTTGTTTTGAGTATTATACAAGATAATTGAAATAATCTTGATAATTGTCTAAAAAATATAAGACAATTAAAACAATCTTGACCATTATGTATTGTCCTATCAATTATAATGTTAGAGCTTGCTCATGAGAGGTTGATGTTGGCTGCAAGCAATAGTTGTTCTATGAAATCAACCTATCACCATATTAACATGTGACGAAAAGTAGGTCATTGTATTGACAATCTATTGACCATACTATCTATATAGACACCAAAATGCACCTTTGATTGCATTTATTAATTAATTAAAAACCATAATACATGTTTTTTTTAATTAATTAATAAATACAATCAAATGTACAACTTTATGTTTGGATAGACATCACCCTATTAAGGGTGAGGGAAGTCTTGTTAGATGTAGTTGCAAGTGCCTTGTAGACATTTATGGTAAATTTTAAAGCATAGACAAGGCATGTGAAATTTTTGACAAAATAACTCAAATAAATGTATTTTTGATGTGAATTTGACCACCACGTTGGAGCATACACACCTAACAATGGACAATAGAGGCCCCCACCACAAAGAGTACCAACTTGCCACATTTCATTGCCACCTCATACAGGTGAAGTCGATACATGAGGTGAATGACATCGTGTAAGAGAGACAAGCCAACAATTAATTAAGGGTGAACAACTAATGGAAGGACCTTACTAGGCCAAATGGGTTATTAGGTTGGCTAGAGATGGTTTTCATAATGACTAATGATTTAGGAAACAAGTTGTAGAGGTTAATCAAAAGGATATAAAGTAAAGTGCAATGAGTGTAATAAGGTGGACAATGAATTTTAAATTTAGGTAGTATGAGATTAATTTAAAAATTGTATAACAAGGTAATGCAATCTATCAATATTGAGGATGATAGTTATAAGTATGTTATTTATGGGGATTATATAGGGGCATAACTAGAGATGTGAAACATGAATATTACATGTAGGAGAGCATCCCACACCTCATGATTAATAATGTATATCTTGAAGAAAAAAAACATCCCAAAGCATGAAATTATTTGTATATAGACAACGATAAGGCTCAAGAACAATACAATAGGACCCATTAATTGTCCACTAATTTGACCCAAGGAGATCAAGAGGGTAGATACAAGAAGTTGGGCCAACACATTGGATTTGCACCTATAATTTCATCATCTTGTGATACTTATTCTAGGTCTGACAAGTTCTTATCTAGTTCTTTTATATTTCTTATATTAAGGTATGGTATAGTTGACTAATTTTAGGGCCCATGGTATCCAAAAATTCACTTCTAAAATTACAAGTATCAGTTTTTCCTTAGTTTTAGAGGATTGAATTTTCTCTTGTTAATCATTTTCCTTGAGCTCTCATTGTAGCTAGAGTTCCCATTTTATTTATAAATAAAGACTTGATAAAAGTGAGATTATTGAATAATAGAGTCATTTTCAATCCCATATTTTCAAGTTGTTAAACAAAATTTGCTTAGTGTTTGGAAGAGATGAGACAAATGCAAAAGTGTAGACGTGCATTAATTATCCCTCTAATTTTTGGTTTTTGTCAAGTTTACTATTTTTGAAAGAACAATAGCACACGTATCCAAAGGTGTTCATAAAAATTATTGTAAAGGTAGATATAAGTCTCACATCATTAATGAATAGAAGGAAGTTGTCCATGCTGACTCAAATCATCTAAGAAATCAATATGATAACCACAATGTCTAAGTAATACATTTGTGGTGTTAGGAAAAGATGTGTCATACACCTTGCATAATGTTATAATGTACAAAATTCAATATTACTTGTAATACCTAGGGGATTGATGGATATGTGCATCACATGGGGGTGATCCCACAATACTGGTTTACAATTTTTGGCCAAACTAGACACTAAAATAAAAAAATTTAACTAAATCACTTTCAGGCACCTATAGCGGCTAAACTGTGAGGAATTTGAAGATGATGCGAACTAGTGATTTGTGATTTTTTTTTTGTAGATTCTAAATATATTTTTTTCAAAATTTTTGGAATCAAATTACACTTCTTTTTCCATCTCCTTCGAAAACTAGTTTTTTTCAGAAAACAACATTTTTAAGGAGTAATGCTCACTGTATAACGCATAACTTTTTTTCCATGAAGGATAAAGTTCTAATTCTTTCAAATTTAGATTTGTAACTCTGATATCTAGCACTTCCAATTGGTTAGATAGTTTTTTATAGAATTTTTTTCTTTAATCAAGTTTTAAAGTCAAACCAATTACAATTCAGACATAGGCGGACCATATAACGTGTAACTTTTTTTGTATGTATCGAATTCAATTTTTTTTTGGTTGGATCAAGGACTTCAATATCTGGTGCACTCATATTTTTCAATTTTTTTTTGATAATCGCTATTTTTTCACATGTGCAGAACAAGAGCTTGATTTTTTGAAAAGCCTATGTTTAATAAAACTAAAAAAAAAATACATAATAAAACCAAAACATATTAAAATTATAGTCGTTGGATAGCTCATTCCAAGGACTACCTGATTCCAGTTGGGTTTGTGAAGTCTCCTCCATTTTCATCCTCAACTCGAGCTTCGAAGGGCAAAAATTCTGATTTTTTTGGTGCCAGAGAGCAGAAAGGTGGGAAAAGGGGCTTCTTTCGAACCCCTAGGGGTTCGCTCGAACTAGGGTTCATTTGAACTCCCTTTCAAAAAGGGTTTTCCTTTGCGTTTTCTGGCGGAAATGGTGGGAAGTTCATTGAATGGGTTCGCTCGAACCCTGGTTCTAGTGAACCCTCTTTTGGTTTGTTTAAACCCCAAAAATGAATTTTTTTGCCATGGGGTAATTTTTTTGAACTTTTCCTTCCTCACTCTAATTGTAAACCACTTTTGTGGGTTCACTCATGGGCTAAACATTCTGCGGGCCACTTTATGTGTTGCATGTAACATTGGGATAAATATCTAATGTGGGTTTGCACATTGGGAAAATATTTAATGTTGGAAAAAATTAGTACCAAAAATTAAATGAGGGGGAAATGGTTTTGTAAGGTCATGGTATTAGTCATATGTTTTATGTAGTACCACTTGATGGTTTTGTGTAAGCTTATGTCTATAAAAAAAACACATGTGTAGTTGTCTAAAATGGGCCATTTTTGGGTTGGATTGTGTGAGCATTTCTTGTAGGTTACCTATGTGAGGGTTTGAAGCATGCCATGTGATGTGTGGTTACATGCTTGTTCACACGAACTACATGTAGAGAGCTAGATATTTTAGAAGTGTTCATGGAGACTTTGAAGATGTATTGTAATGATTTCATTGTTGAATAATACATGAGTGATGGATGCTTTTGAAGGATGGGTTTTCCCAGGGTATATATTGTTTAATCTTTGATAGAATATTTTCTATTCTTTTACATATGGATTATGAATACTTGTTCCCATGATTTTCTCTATTTTGGTTATGTGTAAATTATCATAGATGGTTGCAAATTTTCTTTCATTTGGTATCAAATACATGGTTTTGGTTGGTATAACCCTTATATGAGTAGATCTGGTGCATATTTGAATCCAAGGTTTTGCAGGAAAGAATGAAGAAATTGTAAGGCATGAGCATTTTGTGCAATTTTTATTTTGCAGATCTGGGGTTTTTGGGGTTGCAAATTTGTGATTATTTTTTGTAAATATGGAGTTATGAATCTAAGTTGGAAAAATATTTTTTTAGGTGTTCATCATGAGGGTTTTGTAGGAAAAAAATCACAAATGACCCCATAGGAAAAAACAAACCCCACCATTGGATCTAAGACACCCAAGAGATGAAGATTGACATAAAATTTGACCACTAGTCTTCAATTTATATGAATTAACATTCAATATTAGAGTGTTTAAGCCTTTTGAACGTAATGTCAGGGTCTATTTTAATCCAAAATGCTCCAAAATTGTAGAAACCTCTCAAATTTGACAACCACTTCTTAGCTTCAAACCCTCATAGATTTGGCCTCACATGTCTGATTTGGATGAAACAAAAGGAAAAACTAACTTTCTTGGACCTTTTGAACTCTAAGGTGAGCTCAAATCTTCACCAAAAGCTCCAAAATAAACTTATAATACAAAGCCAAAAAGAAGAAACCCCCAAATCTAGTTAATTTCTATCAATTTTTTTAATTCTCCAAATCATCCTTTGATGTAAGAGAAGAGCATACTCAAATTTTCAAGATCCACCAAGAATTGCAACTTAGATCTCTTAATTAAGACTAAAAGGAAGTAATACCACAAGCTTTAATACAATATAAGAGTTGGTATCAAATTATTTACACCATACAAGATTTAGCTGAAGATTGTAGCCACTTAAGATCTAAGAACTTCTATGAAAGTACAAGAGAGGTCAACTATTAGAGAATAATGCTATTTTGTCAAAGGAAACAAATGATATATTACAATTGGATTGATTCACAAAGGAGAACCCGTTGGTTATATAGCCAAGGTGAGACATAAGAATAGATAAAATCATGACAAGTGTCTTAATCTTATGAGACAAGAGAACTAAGATTAAATGACTCGGGACACAAGAAGTAAATGACATAAGATAAGATCTAATGTCAATTAAGACTTCTATAAAGATTCATATGACCTAAAACATCATATTTACACCAACACATTTCATAAAACATCACTTTTTGCCCCTTTTCATAACGTCACTTTATTATGTTCACTTTTAACATTATATTTGGCATAAAATAAAGTCATTAGGTCGACTCAAAATATTATTTTAATCATTTTCTTAGCTTTATTTGAAAATGGGACATGACATAAATACATCACTATAGCATGCAATTCGAATTAAGTTACACTTTAGTGGGCTAATAATGACAAGTAAGGCCCCAGGGAAACATAAGTCAAAAATTAAGAAATTCAAATTTAATGATTTGGGTTTCAAATCTACAACCACATAAATGACCTAGGTGATAAATGATCATATACTGAGATCCGACCCAAATCCTTGGTATGAACAATGATAATGATAGACTAGAATAAAAAGTTTGCCAATATACATACATAAAAACATCATCTTAATCAATACACAAAAGAACACAAATATATCATTTTAACTATTACAATCTTATAATATCATAGCATATAAATATACCACTAAAACGGAAAAAATATTAATATGTTACTAATGAACAACAATCTAAAATCTAAAATCTCTAATTACTCCTATAAAACAACTTTTCCATACATCAAATTGATAAAATGGTATCTTGAAAGAATTGAAATCGTGGATGGAACCAAGACGATGGCCGGGCAGTCTTAATTATGTACATTTGGTAGATCTCATTCCCCTGAAACCTCAACATATAACTCATCCACAAGACAACCATGTCAGAAATGAAACTATATGAAGAGCACTTGTGTCTCAGATCTAATAAATAACTCAAGGTGTTCCTGGAGAAGAATCATCACGAGGGAATGATGCACTAAAAGCACCTCAACCTCTATTCAATTCAATGCTCAATCTCCACTTCAATAATGCCGCCTCTTGTTTCAAATCATACGACTCAAGAACTATCTATCCATACATATTTTTCAATAGTCTTATGATATCTTTTATATTTGTGTATATTTACCGTGGTAGGTACCGTAGCACATGCAACGACAACCTTTCTTGAAAAGATCGACTAAATCTAACAGTATAATTCCAATTGACGACCCCTTTAATTCCGGATGAAGACAGACAAAAGTTTGATACAAAGATTTCAACGTATATAGGTAAATCGGGCCGTAGCCTTGGGATCCTAAATCCATTTTATTACACGTACACTCACACGTAACCGTAGAAATTTTCTGCATTCGACAAACACAGTTGCGTAAGAAATAAAAAATGCAAATTATTATAATGTGGCGGACGGACACAAGTTCAACCGGACATGTGCCCATAAATGAACAAGAATAAAGAGTAGACCCCAAGGAAATTATGGAAATGTTTTGAGACGGTGGTACGTCCTTTTCTTTCTTCAGTGGGAACCGCCATGATTTTCTCATTGGCGGCCAGGAACACGCAGGCACCCACAATCGCTTATCTTCGATCTCCTCCCCACAGAATTCTTCTATCCATAATTATTCCATCACAAGCCTTTTACCGCAATTTTAAAGTCTTTAGGGAATAATTTGCGCCTCTGTTAACGGGTCTGTCGGCGACTTTAACGTACCCGTATCTGGCGACAGTTAAAAAGAATACATCGACAAGCGAACTGCTTTTACTTTTCCACCGTCAAAATTGCTCCACTGAGGATAGGATAAACACATTGACGTGTGTAAATAATGTTTTTTGGTGTTAAATATTAAGGATGAGTTTTTTTAATAAATTGAGAGATATTTATTTCAGAAAAAGTACATTTCAATATCATGTTCTCATCATTATTATTTAATAATGATTAAGTTATTAAATATTGAATATAGTTTTTAAGAAAATTATAGTGATTTGAAAAAATATTAGTAATTCATTTGTATATTTATATGTGGTTCTTTTTACAAAGAAGAGTGTAAATCTATCAAGTATAAATACACATATGTTTGTGTTATATTACATATATGTAATAATGTAGTGTTTGTATTGTAACTAAAAATTCAATTTCACACACTATTGTTTTGTATTCTTTTTCCTTCATATAAAATATAGCATAGTTACTAAAATAATTATTCAAATAAAACAAGACTATAATAGAATTTTGGTTGAGAAGGTTTATTTTAGTTGTCATATGAATGCAAATAAAATAAAAGAACGCATGTCTAATTGATTGGTTTGAGTAGACATTGATGGTAGAAGTGGGTTCAAGAGTATCTTTTTCTATCACCTTGTTACGATTCTAGTTATGCATAATGCTTTGATCTTTCCTAATGGTGGAGAACTTGTGCTCTTGACAGGGAGGTCACAAGTTCAAATCCTGCAGGGGGTAGGGTATGTACACCTCGTATTGTGGAGCACGAGTTAGGTGCCTCCCCCATATTGGGGGAGTACGAGGGCCTCGTATTGTGGAGCACGAGTTAGGTGCCTCCCTCATATTTGGGGGAGTACGAGGAGTCCCATATACTCATGGTATCGTGGACTTAAAAAGGACCTTTACCTTTTTTTTTTCAAGTATTTTATTGTGTGTAGTCATGGTTATTCAGGCATGGTCTTATTCTCTCATACACGTTAGTGTCTCATCTAGCATGTGAATGTTTTGCTATGTATGACATCTTATGTAATTGTTGGAGTGAAACTTATAGCTTGCAATCTATAGGAAAAAGAATGTGTAAAGGCTATTTAGAACATCTCTTCATCAATTATCTAGGTTGACTTTACAATCAATAATAGACATATTTGAATGTGTGAGACTTTATGTTTGAACGTGTGAAATCAAAGAGAATTTAATGATAAACTAACAAATTCTCTTATTAATTGATGTAACTAGTTAATTGTGCTTGATGTACTTTCTTAATTTTCTTACTCATAAAAATCATCTTTCTTAAATATATTCTATTTATTATAATTTAAAAAAAAAAGATAAATATATAAATAAAAATATATATTTTAAATCTAAAAGACATTATCATATGCCATTCTATACTAAAAGACAAATATATTGTACATTAGTATCTTAGAGGTGCTCAAAAATAGATATGAAAAAGTACTTGGAAGTGATGGAAACTTAATTTGAATACATAACCTGAATTAAAAAACCGGTCAAATGGTAATAAATGTTGTTTATTAAAAATAAAATCAAGCCCACTACAAAGTTTTGGAAAGGGATAGTTGCTTGTATCATAGACATTAGTATCAGTTTATCATGGGATTTTAACAAACTTGATCACTCTATGTTAGAAAGGGTCGAGATGCAATTTTGTGTTTTTACATTACAGTTGAACAAGAATGATTCTATTTTAACTAACTTTAGCCATTATCCAACCGCTTTTGGAAGTAAGGGAATAATGCACGAGGCTCAGCCACACGTTAAACACTTTGCCATGTGAATTGTTAAAAGGATCTAATGTTTTCTCCATGATAACGACAGATTAAGCGCCAAAATTAATACCCATCTGCTACGATCTCTATTCCTGTAACACCCTAATCTTCTATATAATGAGCAATGTGTGAACCCAAATTTGTATTCATGAAGAAAGTTCAGCTCAGCATAAGTTCCCTAAGTTGCTTGTGTCAGTTCATGGCATAACTGCAAGTCGTAAGCCTTTTCCAGTTCTATAGATCCAGTAGAGCCCAGATCTCTTAGGCATTGCATTGTGCTGGTGTAGAAGGGAGTAGATTTTGTTCACCATGGGTAGTAGAGGAAATGTTTTAGCATTACTTGTTTTGGTAGGAATGTTTTGCATTGATGCCGAGGCCAGCAAATCCTTTGGAATTTTCGAAAGTCTGACTCGAGCTACGGTTCGACAGCCTGCAATGGCAGAACCTGCACCGAAATCTCACGTGGAAGATCCTGAAACTGTAGTAGAAATGGTGGAAAGGTAAGCAAGCATGAGGACATATTAGTGCATTGTATTTCAATTCACACATAGTAGGCTTTAATTTAGTGTATTTCTACTTTTAAATCGATAAAGAGGAGAATATTTTCTGCATCTGATGCCTTATTGTGGGCATTCAATAAAGTAGTTGAAATAGTTGTAAGGACAGCGTAGATTCATTCCAGTCCCGTACACCAGTTTTGTGAGCCTCACTTCAATATTGTGCCTTCAACACTTGGCACTCATTCTCCTAAAATACATTTATACTAACTAGTGTAGGTACATTGTATAGCTGGAATGAGATGTGTGCATTTCATGAGGCAGATCTCTCTATGTTTTATGATGAATGCCTTGGGGATATAAAACTTCCTGCTAATAGATGAAAATCTGTCAGATCTCACTGCAGTAAGGTCCCTTTGGTTAGATAGGTGCCAATACTTTGACAATGGCCAGAAAAACAACTTTTAATATTAAATTATAATTAAAAAATCGTCAGGGAAGAAAGCCCACCAATGTCTTTTTCTGCCCAGAATGTTTATGCAAGTTATTCTCTGAGGTGCTTTTTACTATGGCAGCGGGTCCAACTGCTGGTTTAACACTTATTGTGGTAATGTATGCTTTACTTTTCTTATGTTTGGGACAAAGAAAACTAGTTCGGAGGTTTAGTGATTCATTTGTCATATTATTTTTGTATGATGTATTAGGATATTTCGTGTAAAGTAGAGTAGTGAAAACTGTAAATAGAAAAGATGCGAGTAGTCATTATTTGACTGCTTTTACTTTACTTTTCTCGTTTCTTTGACTGTTTAGATATGTTTGTGGAGATCTGGAATCAATTGACTGTTGTTTTCTGGAATTAGTGTGTGATTCGTTTGTTTGATTGTAATGTAATCGCAGGACCATTAACAGTTCGAGGAGGCAGCTGGGTTATCTGTCGTGTGGAACAGGAAACCCCATCGACGACTGCTGGAGGTGTGACCCCAACTGGGAAAGCAACAGGCAGAGATTGGCTGACTGTGCCATCGGATTTGGCAGAAACGCCATTGGAGGACAAGGCGGCAGATTTTATTTGGTAACAGATCCTAACGACGACGATCCGGTGAATCCCCGGCCCGGCACTCTGCGTCATGCTGTGATTCAGACAGAACCCCTGTGGATCATTTTCCAAAGAGACATGGTCATTCAACTCAAGGAAGAGCTCATCATGAACAGTCACAAGACAATCGACGGCAGAGGGGCCAACGTCCACATTGCAAATGGGCCCTGCATTACAATTCAGTATGTGACCAATATCATCATTCATGGCATTCATATCCACGACTGTAAGCCTGCGGGAAATGCTCTGGTGAGGGATTCTCCTGGTCATTACGGATATAGAACCATCAGTGATGGTGATGGGGTTTCTATATTTGGAGGGAGTCATATTTGGGTCGACCATTGCTCCCTCTTCAGCTGCACAGACGGACTTATCGACGCCATCAGAGGGTCCACTGCTATTACCATCTCCAACAACTTTATGACTCACCATGACAAGGTTTCTATCTCCACTTACTCACATTAGACTTTTTTCCACTTGCTCACATTAGACTTTTTTTTCGAGTCACTGCTTGACATGATTGTATACAATTTGGAGCCTTTTTGTTGTTTACTATGAGGATTAGAATGGACAAAATAGTTCAATTGTGATTCCAATTTAAGGTTAGAGCTGTATATGTTGATTGATTATGAACATAATCACTGTATCAAATTCGCTTTTCATTACTGTACTCTTAGAAATCAACCAACACCAGACTTGCTCTACCTATATTTGCAAGTGAATCGAAAAAACCGTAGATATATATTAGTAAGGACTTCCTAGAACAGATGAATGATAGTTAAGGATAGAATAGGGAAAAGAGAAAACATGAACATTATTGTTCACACTTGACTTGATAGGCCAACAGGGAAAAAGCACAAAGCTAATTCTTGAAGGTTGGATGATGTTAGTGCAATACGCATAATCGACAAATGCAACCCACTTGTACTGTGAAATTGTCCTAGCAATTTGATAAAAGTGTTTTGAAATTTGTCCTAGCAATTTGATAAAATTATTTCGAAATTTGTTCTACTTAGTCCTCATAACACCCAATTTATTTGGTGTGGTGCAGGTGATGCTCCTTGGCCACAGTGACGAGTATACCCAAGATCAAAATATGCAAGTAACAATAGCATTCAATCACTTTGGAGAAGGCCTTGTTCAACGTATGCCCAGGTATAAACCAAATCTTATTTTCAGCCCCAACCAAAATTAGCCTGAAACAAATCCACCCATTTGTCTAAAATCATAATTAATGGGGTGATGCAGGTGCCGACACGGGTATTTTCATGTGGTGAACAATGATTACACCCACTGGGAAATGTACGCCATTGGGGGAAGCGCAAACCCCACCATTAACAGTCAAGGCAACAGATACCTAGCCCCTGCCGACAGATTCTCCAAGGAGGTACTTTCACTTTATTAATACTTTTGATTATCTGGTTTTGTCTCTTCTCCGTAATTTACAGTAACTAATAATTAAAAGCGGTACAGGTGACCAAGCACGAAGATGCCGCTGAGAATGAATGGCAGCATTGGAATTGGAGATCAGAAGGCGATCTGATGTTAAACGGAGCATTTTTCACTCCGTCGGGTGCGGAATCATCCTCAAGCTATGCAAAAGCTTCTAGTCTCGGGGCAAAGCCCTCGTCTCTCGTGGATTCTCTCACCGGAACAGCAGGTGTTCTCACTTGCAGAAAAGGTTCCCGCTGCTGACACAATGAAGACCTATTTCAATCAATCACTTCTGCTTTTTCATATGTATTATAGTAACTTTATTCTTCAACCTCGGCCTGTATGTCTCTCATAGTGGAGGCTTAGCGGGTGCAGAAGCGTTGTTGACTTGTATTAATCTTTTGGTTGTTGTTAATCATTAATTATCTCTTCTCTTAAGTTCTTAGTTCTAATGAATGTCGACAATTTTGAGATTGAGATTGAGTGATGGTTACAGTTAGCTGCCATGTTCATTGATATAAACTAGTTTGAAAAACGGGATGGTACGATTTACGATTTAACTGCACGACATTTCACTTTTTTAACTCCATGTAAGGACAACTACGGTTTAACATTGACGACCATTTACACAGTTTCTACATTTGTAATGGTGAAAAACGAATCCAGGAGACGAAGGTTTTGCATAGTTTGAGTCAGGGGAGAGGGGCCCAAAGTAGGGCGGGAGGGCAATGTCTATAGGGGTGACAATTTGCACCCAACATGGATGCATGGGATCGATGTGCCATATGCCTCTCTGCCTTCCTCGTTTCTCTCGCCAACGTGCGAACTTGGACCTCGTGCAATCTTGTCCGTAATTTCTTCGAGCCGTATTGCAATGGGTGAAAAATATGTAATACGGGAAGATAGCCTTTATTTAAAATGATATTGATTATATTATATTTTATTTTTTAATTAAATATATACTTTTTATTAAATTGAAATATATTCAATAAAAAATATTATTTGTTAATATGGAAGGAAAACATTTATTTAAAAAGATAAGATTATTATTTTATTTTATTTTATTTCTCTATATAGATTATAATTATAAATAAAAATATATCTTTAAAACATCTAAAGATATATTTAATATAATTCACTCAAATAATAATATGTAGTTTTAATATATATATAACTTAAAATAAAATAACTATTAATTCAATAGAATGGTTTGAAATTGATATTTTTTATTTTTTAAATTATATTAAAATGTGGGTCAATGAGTTTGACTCGAAACTACACGGTTGAATCCTGATAGCAATATCATAATTTGACACGCTGTGGAAAAATACCTCCTACTTATCAATTGATGAGCTAAAGGGGCTCTATTATGAATGGTTCATAAGGCACAACACTTGGTTTTGCAATGGTAACAACTCGGCTTAACCTTGAGAAAACTCCCCAACGCTTGAGCCGAGCAAGATCGATGGGTGACCTCCCGACGGGACCTCTGTGAGCATCACCTAGATGCAATGAGTGCTAAGTGGACCATTCGATATCATGAGAGATGGGTTCTTGTTGAACCACTACTCATGAAATGTGGGTCAATGAGTTTGACTCGAAACTACACGGTTGAATCCTGATAGCAATATCATATATTAAAATGATTTAGTTTGACATTATATAAAAAATGAGTGAATTATATTAAATATATCTTTAAACGTGACAACAAGAAATATTTCAAATGAGTGAATTATATTAGATATATTTTTATTTTATAATTATAATCTATTATTTATTTATTTTAAATATTAAATTATATTACAATGAATAAAATTAAAAATGATTTAGTTTGTATTTTTTATATTTATTATTAAATATCAATGAGAGGATCTACAATTTTCAAGACAATGAAGGACACTACTCCAATAGAAGTACCAACCATAACTATGCACTCAGCCATGTTTACAAAAGATGTAGTGGAAAACATGGAGAAAAAGATAACAGAGTATGAGAAGAGACTCAAGATATCAAATGATGAAATAAATAAGTTATTCATTGAAAATGTTTGATTAAACCAAAAATTGCAACAAGCCACAAATGTAAAAGGAGATGAAATACTTGTTTTCCATCCACCTGCTCCAGTTGAAGATCCACAAATCCGATAGTTAAAAGAAGAGATTGAAAATTTGAAGAAATATAATATGGATGATGTCAAGCAACACATCTTGAGTACCTTAAAATAAATATTGAAGCACAGAGTTGAAGTTTTAAAAGAGAAGATAAGTGGAGTCCATGAGGATTTTAGTCATTTGGTGAAAGCTCTGGAACAAATAAATACTAATTCCCCAATCCTAGCGGAATTACATAAAAGATGGAAGCCCACTTACTGTATTTTAACCACTTTATGCAAAGAAAAATAGAGGGATCTCGACGCACCTCTGAGATTAAATTCAACTCAAGAGATAGTGAAGGCAGCTATTGATGAACATAAGTATTTGATTGACATGAAGAAGAAGGTAGAGAAATGAAGGAATTCATTTGATTCAATAAAACATAGTTTCAGTCCTTTGATCATTAAAGATGATGGAAAATTCAAGGATGTGAATGAATGGAAGAATGCGTTTGATCAAATTGTTCCTCAATGCTTGACATGTATTCAGGGTGATGGTGATATCAATCTACAAAAGTTTCACACTCTGCTTGATGGTATTATGACATCTGATAATGGTTACACAAAGTTCATTGTAGATTCCAAAAAATTGCTTGATAACAGATGGAAGAGCCACCTTACAAACTTCACTGCTGCATAGGAATTCAAATGGTCGATCGATTTAACAATTAGCAAGTTGTAGGAGAAATATATGGGTTCAGATGAGGATTAATTGTCATTAAGAAGAGATTATCATAAAGTAAAAGCTTTACATAGGTCTTTAGTGACCCATTTCAATCAATCACTTCTGCTTTTTCATATGTATTATAGTAACTTCATTCTTCAACCTCGGCCTGTATGTCTCTCATAGTGGAGGCTTAGCGGGTGCAGAAGCGTTGTTGACTTGTATTAATCTTTTGGTTGTTGTTAATCATTAATTATCTCTTCTCTTAAGTTCTTAGTTCTAATGAATGTCGACAATTTTGAGATTGAGATTGAGTGATGGTTACAGTTACCTGCCATGTTCATTGATATAAACTAGTTTGAAAAACGGGATGGTACGATTTACGATTTAAGTGCACGACATTTCACTTTTTTAACTCCATGTAAGGACAACTACGGTTTAACATTGACGACCATTTACACAGTTTCTACATTTGTAATGGTGAAAAACGAATCCAGGAGACGAAGGTTTTGCATAGTTTGAGTCAGGGGAGAGGGGCCCAAAGTAGGGCGGGACGGCAATGTCTATAGGGGTGACAATTTGCACCCAACATGGATGCATGGGATCGATGTGCCATATGCCTCTCTGTCTTCCTCGTTTCTCTCGCCAACGTGCGAACTTGGACCCCATGCAATCTTGTCTGCCGAGCCGTATTGCAATGGGTGAAAAATATGTAATACGGGAAGATAGTCTTTATTTAAAATGATATTGATTATATTATATTTTATTTTTTAATTAAATATATACTTTTTATTAAATTGAAATATATTCAATAAAAAATATTATTTGTTAATATGGAAGGAAAACATTTATTTAAAAAGATAAGATTATTATTTTATTTTATTTTATTATTAAATATATATTATATTTATTTTATTTCTCTATATAGATTATAATTATAAATAAAAATATATCTTTAAAACGTTTAAAGATATATTTAATATAATTCACTCAAATAATAATATGTAGAGTTTTAATATATATATAACTTAAAATAAAATAACTATTAATTCAATAGAATGGTTTGAAATTGATATTTTTTATTTTTTAAATTATATTAAAATGATTTAGTTTGACATTATATAAAAAATGAGTGAATTATATTAAATATATCTTTAAATGTGACAACAAGAAATATTTCAAATAAGTGAATTATATTAGATATATTTTTATTTTATAATTATAATCTATTATTTATTTATTTTAAATATTAAATTATATTACAATGAATAAAATTAAAAATGATTTAGTTTGTATTTTTTATATTTATTATTAAATATCAATATTTTAACAAATTAACAATTGTCACATTTTAATTATTTCTTGCTATCATTGTAACTTGTTTTTAACTTAAAAACAAATATTCCTATTTTAGATAAATCTATTGATATCTTAATTTTAAATAGGTCTATTTTTTAAAATTAATGAGAGTAATTCTTATATTAATATTGATATTTGAAATATATCTTCTTTTTCTAAGAAAACACATCTATTATCATTTTTAAAATATTCAAATTATAACTTAAAAAATTTATGACTAATATTTATATCTTAAATATATAGTTTTAAAATAAAAAATATCAATTTCAAACCATTCTATTGAATTAATAGTTATTTTATTTTAAGTTATATATATATTAAAACTCTACATATTATTATTTGAGTGAATTATATTAAATATATCTTTAGATGTATTAAAGATATATTTTTATTTATAATTATAATCTATATGGAGAAATAAAATAAAATAATATATATTTAATAATAAAATAAAATAAAATAATAATCTTATCTTTTTAAATAAATGTTTTCCTTCCATATTAACAAATAATATTTTTTATTGAATATATTTCAATTTAATAAAAAGTATATATTTAATTAAAAAATAAAATATAATATAATCAATATCATTTTAAATAAAGGCTATCTTCCCGTATTACATATTTTTCACCCATTGCAATACGGCTCGGAGAAATTACGGACAAGATTGCACGGGGTCCAAGTTCACACGTTGGCGAGAGAAACGAGGAAGGCAGAGAGGCATATGGCACATTGATCCCATGCATCCATGTTGGTTGCAAATTGTCACCCCTATAGACATTGTCGGGCGAGAAACTATACTGGGGATGGAAGTAGTCCCATGTGGGCTCCACACTAGAGCAAATTAATATGCAAGTGCAAAACAGTTTTCACCCACAAAGTCAACAAGGGTATTTGTATCATTGTACCATCAAAATTGTATTATAATCGGTGAATATTTGTCCTATACACAAATAAATATTCACGGTCTTACATGTCAGAGAATATTCAAAGCACATATGACACCACAAACATATATGCCATATTACTTGTTACTAGCTCGTAGCTTTAAAACATGCACCCAAAATATAAAATTAGTATAACCCAAGCTCCTTTGTAATGTCACCACTTGCATTACATCACAACCATTTTTTTCATAGATCGGATGCCACGAGAACAAGTAGGAGCCGACACTGTCCCATCAACAAACCCAATACAATCAAACCCCCATCCCACTTGCCCACCAACACAACACTTAGATGAAAATCAATCATTCATATGTGTCCCATTGATCAAATCGATGCTCACTACTACTGGTGCCTTCTCCTTTTTTGCCACCAACAATCATCAAAACAATGGTGTTAAAGCCACCAAAATTTTTTGTCAAGCAAGCAAGGATTACATGCCATTAATACATACAAACTCTGCAATTGAAGGCATCGGATGAAGATTTCAAATTTGAAAAAAAAGGACATGAATTAAAGACTCCATACCAAACCAACATTGAACATATAAGGAGATTTTCAAATTCAAAAATGCCTTACTCAATCTCTTCCAATTTCCATTTAGCACGTCCCACTTTCATTTTGAGTTATACAATTTCCTCTAGAAATATGAAGAAAGTCCAGAGGCAACAACAACAACACCCTAAGAAGAAGCTACAAGTATTCTACTGTTACTAATTCTTTATGCCTACAAATGCCAATATGTTGTATGCTATGAATATGTTGTCCACAAATATGTAAATATACGGGGTTTCATATTGATGTTGTTTACTTTGGGTTTTTCATTTATGTTCTTTATACCTTAGAATGCAAATATGTTGTATGCGATGTCAATTTTTGTCACAATCACCTGTAACTCAATGTGGTGTTTGAACTTACACTTTTTATGAATGTCAAGTCAAATGTTCAATTCAAATTTAGGGTTTCATTGGTTTCTGTTTCCTCTATACTCGTCCATGCATGACATTTACTTTGCATTGTGCTTTTCAATATCTTGTGTTCTTCATCGCACGACGTGTACTCTGCATTGTGTTTTTCATATTTGCTTCTTTATAGGAAATATGAAATGAGTTTAACTAGTTTAAATGGTTTTTCATTACTATTAGACTTGTTCAACGAAATATGGAAAGGGTTTGATTGGTATTCGTGTGTTCATCATTGCACAAACTTTAACTCTATAATTTTCTTTTTACATTTGTTTGTTATTCCAAAATACGGAAATGGTTAAAATAAATCACACTGCAAATTGTTGTTTATATTTGACTGTTACTATGAAATATTCATAGGGTTTTAATGTTTATCATTTTGAGGGTTTTTGCCATGCACTTGCATTCGTGTCTTCCTCATTGCACAGACTTTAACTCTGCAATTTGCTTATATTATTCTTGTGTTATTCTGTCGAAGATATTTTGGCATGCAATTGCATTATTTTGTTCTTCCATGCACAATAGTTTTTTCTGCAAGTTTTTATTTTATTTGATTGTTACTACCAAACGTGGAAAGAGTTTCACTGGTTCATAATTACAGGGTTTTCTGCCATGCACTTGTATTCCTCTATTTGACAATGCACAAACTTTAACTCTACAATTTTCCTTTAATATTTGTTTGTTATTCCCAAATATGAAAATGGATTCACTTGTTTTCATTTCGAAGATATTATGCCATGCAATTATATTATTTTGTTCTTATATATGTAATTGTCTACACACACACACATATTTGTATATGTATATATGGATGAACCCACAAAAGTGGTTTACAATTCGAGTGAGGAAGGAAAAGTTGAAAAACTGTCCCCATGCAAAAAAATGGTTTTTGGGGTTCGAACAAACTTATTGGTTCGAGTGAACCAAAAGAGGGTTCGCTAGAACCCAATAAATGTAAGGGCCCACCATTCCTGCAAAAAACACAAATAAAAACCATTTTTGAAAGGGGGTTCGAATGAACCCTGGTTCACCCGAACCCCCCTTTTCCCACCTTCTCACTCTCAGGCACCAAAAAAATCCAGAATTTTGTGCTTTGAAGCTCGGGTTGAGGATGAAATGGAGGAGACTTCACAGACCCAACTAGATGATGGTAGTCCTTGGAATGAGCTATCCAACGAATATAATTTTAATATGTTTTGGTTTTATTATGTATTTTTTTTTAGTTTTTATTAAACATAGGTTTTTCACTGAAAATCAAGCTCTCTATTATGCAAATGTGGAAAAATAACAGATTATCAAAACAAAATTTTGAAAAATATGAGTGCACTAGATATTGAAATCCTTGATCCAACAAAAAAAATGAATTTATATCTACATACAAAAAAAGGGTCATCATGGAAAAAATAGGCTATTAAGTGGCAATGAAAATTCAGAAAAATCAGAGTTAGGCAATTTGACATAAAAATTTGAATAAGTTATCTATATTATTTAAAAAATATGTAAGAATAGAATATGTGGAAAATTGAATGTAGTTTCTAAAATACTAAGTTTATTTTATTTTTTTAAAAGTCTATTTGGTGAAAATTTGAAATTTCAATGCAGTAGTACTTAAATTTCAGGGAAAAAATAAGAAGTAGGTAGTCTCATTCAATTCAATTCTAACTACAATAATTTTTTTTATAAGATTTTAGATATAAGTAGAGGACTCATGTCCTGATGTGACATATATATTTTGTAATTTTTTCAAAGTGAATAATTAATTATGAATTTTTATTACAACTTTTAAAAAATAAACTCGTGATGTTTGACCACCTTAACTTAATAAAACTTCATGATTTTTTTTTTTAATCCTATAGTATGCGAAGCATAGAATGTGACGCATGTTTTGGATTCAAAAAATATGATACCGTTTGAAAGTTATAGATGTTTTTCAATCAACCTGTCAATCAGGACTTTAGTTGTAATTCAAATAGAAAATGAATAATAATTATTTATTAAATTCAAAGGAAAGAATAATTTATATTGGTGGAAAGCTAAGAGTCTCCTCTTGAAACCCTTTTCGTTTCATCAATTTTGGCTAAAAATAAAGTCGTCAGCCACATGAACGAAGTCTAGAAAAACAAGGTAAGTTGTCAAACACGTTTTTTGCGTTAACTTCTTAGGATTGGCTTGTCCAAGCCAAATACCAAACCAAGCCTGAGGCTAATCCCTAGGCAATAAATTTTGTGTCAGAAATATCAGATATCTGTTTCAAATCGGATATCCGTTTCAAATCAGATATCTATTTTGAATCAAATATCTGATTTGGTTTATATATGATTTTAAAAAATGTTACACTTTATAATATATAATTTAGAAAATGCAATAAATATTTTATAGTTTATTTTAATATATCTAGTTTAGAATATACAATATAGTTTATAATTTAATATATAATATATTATATTATTATGTACAATATTTAAATATTATTTCTATATTTTAGTTAATGTATACATATATATTACTAATATATAAAATATTATATAACTAATT
>VDFB02322083.1:26385583-26428029 GCA_007258455.2 Sequoia sempervirens | reverse complement strand
CCAAGACAATTGACCACCAACTAGTTACAATGACAAACCTCACGCGTGGGCCAAGAACAAAAATGTTACTAATGATGGTGTCATTGATGCCAAAGTTGTTATTAGTGCCCTGAGGCAAAACACACAACAACAAACATACCACCAACCACAAATCAACCCATCATCTCAACAACAACCCAACAATCAAATTGTCAACATAAATGCTCAAGGGGGACCACCCCCAAAGAACAAATATCCCCCTAAATGAAAATACACACCACTTGGGGAACCAATCAAATTTGTCATGCAACAACTGGTGCAAGGAAATCTCATCAAAAATCTTGTTTATGAAAATTACCAAGAGCCTCAAGTTAAACGACCATGGTATAACGAGAAGCACCTTTGTGACTTTCAAAAAAAAAAGGGACACATGACAACCAGTTGTATGAGACTCAAGAATCTGATCCAAGATCACATTGATGATAAGACCATAACCATTGAACAACTAGCCGAGAATCAAGATCATAAGATATACATGAATTTGATGCTGGATCATAATAAAGGAAACAACAATGGTAAAGGAAAGAGTTACAACAATGTGAACCATATCTATGACCATGTTGTTGCATCCTTGGATGAATGGGTAACAATTGTCAATATCAAAGGACCTAAAGCTGAGTGTGGGGTCACCACACATGGCGGTAGAATCTCCATCCCATGACCTTCACCACCACCCAAAGCACCCATTGCCAATCTGAAATCAATCCCTAATGGTTACAATGTCCTAGATCAACTAAAAAAGACCCCTGCCAAATCTCCATCATGGAGTTGCTAAAAATCTCGCCTACATATAGGTAAATCCTAGAAAAGGAATTAGTTGCATCTTTTGTCCCCATGGATCTTGATGCAGACTAGTTCCAAGCAATGATCAGACATATCACTACACCACATCTCCTCACATTCTCTGAGCATGATCTCTCAACCCAACCATCTCATAACCGCACACTCCATCTTGAAGTTATAGTCCACAAGAATAAAGTCAAATGAGTCTTGGTGGATGGAGGTGTGGGTTTGAATATTTGTACTTTATAGTTAATAAAGAATATGGGATTCTCAGAAGATGTCATTGAAAAAGGTAAGGGTATCAGTATTAGGGCTTATGATGATCAAGAACGGGTGTCTTAAGGCACCATTCAACTCCCTATCCAAGTAGGGCTAGTAATAATGGAGACCACTTGCCAGGTCCTAGACCTTGAAATCCTATACAATATCCTCCAAGGGTGCCCATGGATCCATAGGATGAAAGCTGTTGCATCTACGTTCCATCAATGTGTCAAATTCCCTTATCAGAATCAAGAAGTCACAATCCATGGTGATCCCAAACAGTTCTATTATTGCAAAAATTTGGAGGCCAAGTATTACAAGATCCCTCATGTCCCAAAAAATGATGAGGGACCCACATCCCTTTATTTTGACCCATCTACCCTAGCCTCCACTTCTAAGACAAAGAAACCTTCCATTCAAAACATCCTAGAGGTTAAGGTTATTATCCAAGATAATGGGTGTGGAGACTATAAAATGAAAAAGAGTGCCTTTGTGGTAGGAGAGTTACCTCAATCTCCTAGATCTCATGGGAAACCACAACCAATTGATGCAACATCTCAGACCTTCAAAGTAGAACCCTCCACATTCAAAAGGTGGGGAGATCTAAGCTAGGATGTGGTAGATGAGAAAGATGTATCAAGTTTGTTATATCAAGATGAAAGCCCTGTACCTAATCTTCCCATGGAAGATGATAACAAAGGGCTAGAACTAATGTTTAACTTGGCTTATAACAAAAATGAGAAGCTCAGGCAAAATGACAATGGCCTATTAGAACCTATCATTCTTGAGAAGTTCCTAAAGAATCTTGGCCTTGTATGTACCCCTACGAAGCTAACCATACTTGGAAAGGGTGCTATTGTTAAAATAGTCAAAGCTTCCCTATCGGTACCCGTATCGATTAGTTATCCTTTGAGGATCCCCTCTCTAACTTTCCCATGTTATTTGAGGACTCCTCCCTTTTTATGATCACCACCATGTCTTTTGAGTCAAGTAACCAAACCACTAAGCTAAATCTTGTTTATCCCCAACTAATAGACTGTGACCGATGAGGACCACCGATCTTAGACACATTTGAAAACAATGAGGCTCTCTCAGAATTCATGGGACTAAGGGGTAATCTATAGTATGGAGACCACAAAGCATGTTTTGATATTTAGTTGGAAACACATGCATACTATAGGGAAACGATTGAATCTCCTAGTCGCAAAATATAATTTATCTAAGAGTAATGTCTAGGTCTTTAAGTGAAAACCACACTGTGACACTTTTTGACCTAAAAAATAGTGAAAAGAAAGGACGTATCTGATGGTGAAAACCTCTCTGAGGTGCCAAAGGATGAGGGATTCAATCTTCCCCTTAGTGCCATCCATCAAGAAAAATCAGTAGTTTTGGCAAAAAAATGCAACCCAGTCAATCTAGGAACTGAAGAGACACCACACATCACTTTCTATGCAGAGTCACTTTTGACCGAGGAGCAAGAAAATCTAGCTGCATTTCTAAAAGAAAGGAAAGTGAATTTTGTGTGGACATACGCTGACATGCCATGCCTTGATCCAGAGGTAGTGGTCCATCATCTATCCATCTATCGAGAGGTGAAACTAGTAAGACAAAAATTGAGAAATATGCATCCACAAATCACATTATTGGTCAAACTTGAGCTATAGAAACTACTTGACGTTGGCTTCATATGACCCATTGACTATCCTGAATGGGTTTCCAACCTTGTATCTATTTCTAAGCTCATTGGGGGAATCTGTATTTGCACCGACTTCAGGGACCTGAACAAAGCATGCCCTAAGGATGATTTCCCTCTACCTAACATAGACATGATTGTAGACCTGATGGTAGGGCATGAAATGCTATCATTGATGGAAGGATTCTTAGGATACAATCAGATTATGATAGAAAAAAGATGATCAACATAAGACAACCTTCACCTATCCATGGGGAACTTACTATTGGAACATGATGCCATTTGGGTTAAAGAACACTGGAGCTACATACCAAAGGGCTATGACTTTGATTTTCAAAGATATGATCCACAAATATGTAGAGGACTATGTGGATGAAATACTAGCCAATTCAAGAAAGCATAAAGATCACATAGCAATGTTGGGCCTAATATTTGATAGATTGGAAGAATATAAGGTACAACTTAATCCTAAGATATGTGTCTTTGGAGTGTAATCATGAAAGTTGCTAGGGTATATTGTATAAATGAGGGGAATTGAGATAGACCCTACAAAATTCAAAGAAATCCTTGACATGGAAGCACCACGAACATTGAAATAATTGAGGGGGCTTGTAGGGAGAGGAGCTTGATCCAATCCCTTGATTCACTTAGCATGGTTGGCGGAACAAAAACCATCCCATATTCTCATCTACTCCACAAAGGGTGTACAGGATACAAGTGGAGTCAAAATGTGATAAGGCATTCAATTAAATCAAAGACTAATTTCTAACATTGCCAGTTCTCATGCCACTTTCAAAACAAACCACTCATCCTCTACATATTAGCTACAACAATAGCCCTTGGTGCCTTTCTAGCACAACATGATGAAACAAGTAAAGAAAGAGCCATTTACTATATCAACAGAACCTTGGTGGGACACAAGGTAAGTTATACATTCATCGAGAAATATTTTCTTTCAGTAGTATTTTCCTCACAAAAATTTAGACACTATATGCTTGGTCATCAAATAAAGCTCATCACCAAGATAGACCCTCTAAAATATCTAGTTTCTAAGCAACCTCCATAGGACAAATGGCTAAAGTAAGGTCATGATTGTTGGTATGTGGTGATTGATCATGCTATACTATATAGCCCATGGTATACTATACACTATTTGTCCTTGTCGAGGTCTAGAAATTTGAGTTGGGCCCATTTGTGGGGGTTTAGGCGGCGACCCCTCGAGAAAAATTTTCCTCCTACTTTTTAGTGATCAGAAAAGAGGAAAAATCAATGAAAAAGGAAAAATCTGATTTTATTGAACCCAAAATCTGGAAACTTCAAAGCGACAAAGGGGGTTCGGATGGTATTTAATTATGATGAAAAACAGGTGTGCTTGCAAGATTGTAATGGGTTTACCTTTGGATAATAAAAGTATTGGATAGGCTGCGGTTTGGTGGATGTGGCGGTTAGGTGAACCACGTTAAATTATCGTGATGTGATTTGATACGTATTGTTTTAGTTTTATACGTTTTATTAATTAAAATCTACATTTAATTGTTAGATATACGCCATCTCTAACCTAACAATGATCTTAACAAAGTATGACATTGAATAGCCAGAGCGAAAAATCCATCAAGGGACATGCAATTCACCGAGATCAATTGGCAAAGGCACCTATATATTCAGAGAATCCACTAGTATTAGAATTTCCAAATGAGTCCATTTTAAACCTTAGTGCAATAGATCATTGGAAGGTATATTTTTGACAGATCATACAAACAACATGGGTCAGGAGTAGGAGTCTTCTTCATCACACCACAAGGAGATTATATCCCAAAATCATATAGGTTTTCTTTCCCTTCCACCAACAACATTCCCGAGTATGAGGCTCTTGTCATAGGGCTTCAAATTGCAATACAATGGAAAATCATGGAACTTAAGGTCTATGGAGACTCACAACTAATTATCAACTAAGTCAATGATGAATATCAAACAAAGGATGATAAACTTACCTTGTAGAAGAGTTGGTGGAGGATCTCAAGGATTTCTTCATTGACATAACATTTGAGCAAATACCGAGGGTAAACAATAGAGCAGCTAACACTATGGCTACAATCAGATCACTGTTGGATATCCCATGCAACATCCCTAAACATGAATTATTGGTAGAGAAGCTTCTTGTACCAACTTTCGAGGTACCAAATTCTAAGTTCATGTGCGAAATCGTTGGTCCCAGTGATCCTTGGTACCATAAAATTTTCACTTACTTGAAAATAGGAGTCCTCCCCACCGACATCACCCCAAACCTCAAGAGAACCTTTATCAAAAATTCATCTCGTTTCGTAATCTTAGGTAATACCCTCTACCATAGGAGTATTGAAGGAACCCTCTTGTGATGTCTTAACCCCAAGGAAGCTTTGAATGCTTTAACTAAGGTACATGATGGCATTTGGGGTTCGCATTCTAGTGGTATGACCTTGGCCAAGAAACTGCTGAGGACTAGGTACTACTAGCCTACAATGGAGAAGGAAGCTCATGACTATGTCCAAAATTTTTTGTAATGCCAACAGCATGGGGACCTCATCCATGCACCATCTCAGGAGCTCCAATCAATTATAACACCTTGGCCCTTTTCATAATGGGGGCTCGATCTCATCGAAAAAATCACACCCATCTCATTAATGGACATAAGTTCATTATCACCACCACATAATACTTCACAAAGTAGGTAGAAGCCATCCCCATGACCTATATCATAGGGCAGTAGATTTCCAAATTCATCTTGAACTACCTCATTTTCCATTATGGTGTCCCACAAGCCCTTATCTCAAATAATGGGACACCTTTCAAAAACCAGGATGTTCGTGAGCTATGTCAAAAATTCAATATCCAACATTGCTTCTCCACCCCATACTACCCCGAGGGTAATGGCCAGGTCGAGGCTTCTAATAAAAACATCCTAAAAATCCTCAAGAAAATAGTCAATGAAGTTGGTCACAACTGGCACCTACAACTAAATATCGCCTTATGGGCCTATCGAATGAGTATCCACACTCCTATAGGTGTAACACCCTTCTCCCTAGTCTACGGATCAAAAGCTATCCTTCCCATTGAGATCAAGCTCCCATCCTTAAGAATATCATTGCAAAATCTCATTATTGATGAGGAGTATTGGGTGTCACAATTAAACGAGCTAGAACTACTGGATGAGTGATGCATGGTTGCTTTGAACCATCTATAGGTGTACTAGAATTGTCTCAAGTGGAGCTATAATAAGAAGATCAAAAGTCAGTCATTTCAAGTCAGAGAGCTTGTGTTGAAAGAAAATAAAAAAATGTACCAAATCCAACTAGTAAGGGAAATTTTGAACCCAACTAGTTGGGACCCTTTGTCGTCACGAAAAGTTACAAATCAAGAGCATATCAGCTATCCACACCTAAAGGTGAGCCTTTGCAGGAGCCCATCAATAACTCCCATCTTAAGAAGTTTTATGCCTAAGCTTACAAGGTATAAATAAAAATACAAAAAAAAAAAACAAAAATACAAAAATCCAAAAAAAATCAAAAAAATGATTGAAAAAAGTAAAGAAAAAAATCATCCTTTAGTGAAAACCACTTCGGTGGCGCTTTGGGCAAGTACCTTGGTGAAAACCTGACAAACAAGTGCCTTATGTAAATAAGCACTTTCCATCCACCATAGATTCTTTGACTTGTTTTGTATAACCTACCATCACTTTCCATCGCATTCACCCATCACATTCCATTGATCCTTCCATTACCCATCCGCATTTGCATTGTAGCTTGATCCTCTATTGGTATCATGTCCCATCCTAGAACTACTTGGCACATTCCTAAGGTTAGTTTGTCCTGCCTATATCGGAGTAGTCTATCACATCACGTTGGGGGCTAATACCTACATTAGATCGGATTCGTGTATATTCTTACAATCTTCTTTAAAATTAAAAAATACAAAAACATCAGGTGAAGCCACAATAGTAATTTACAATTTGATGGAGAAATGAAAACACACAAAAAATGACCCCATGCAAAAAAAATTAATTTTAGGGGTTCGAATGAACTTGTAGGTTTGAGCGAACCCATTAAATATGGGCCCCACATTTCCCACCCAAAAAAACAAAGTAAATGCAAAAGGAAAGGGGGTTCACTCAAACTAGGGTTTGAGCGAATCCCCCTTTTCCCTCATTCTCCCCCTCATGCACTTTGAAAGTCCATATTTTTACACTTCAAAGCTTTCGGTTGATGATGAAACTAGAGGAGACTTCACAAACCCAACTAGAATTAGGTAGTAGTCCTTGGAATGAGCTATCCAACGACTATAATTTTAATATGTTTTGGTTTTATTATGTATTTTTTTTTTTAGTTTTATTAAACATAGGCTTTTCACCAAAAATCAAGCTCTCTGTTCTGCACATGTGAAAAAATAGCAGATTATCAAAAAAAAAAATTGAAAAATATGAGTGCACCAGATATTGAAGTCCTTGATCCAACCAAAAAAAAATTGAATTCGATACATACAAAAAAAGTTACACGTTATCGTTAGCTATGTTGAATTATAGTGGTTTGACTTGAGAACTTGATTAAGAAAAATATTCAATAAAAACTATCTAATGGAAATTGGAAGCACTAGATATTGGAGTTACAAATCTAAATTGAAGAATTAGAATTTTATCCTTCATGGAAAAATAGTTGTGTTATGCGGTGAGTGTCACTTTTTAAAAATGTTGTTTTTAGAAAAATAGTTTTTGAGGAGATGGAAAAATAAGTGCAATCTAATTCCAGCATTTTTGAAAATAATATATTTAGAATCTATAGACAAAATTTCCACTTGAAACTCTAGTTTGCACCATCTTCAAATTCCTCACGGTTTAGCTGCTATAGGTGCCTGAAAGTGAAGATTGAGTTAGAAAAAATTATTTCAGTGTCCAGTTTGGCCAAAAAATGTAAGCCACTATTGTGGGATCACCCCATCCATAAAACCGAGAAAAGAGCAAAAAGCATCCAAAACATATCATAAATCCAAAAATAAGGTAAAAAAGTCAAAAAATCCAAAAGATAGTTGTCATGTAGAGATTATGAGGAAACACATTGTGTATAACATAGGCAAGGCTAATCTTTATCAATATGAGGCCCCTAGGTTGGAGTCCTTAGGTTAGGTTCTTGAGTCAAAATCTCGAGAGAGAAAACACCAAAAACATTGGAAAAAGGAAAATTAAAACATTTGTAAAACATCTCAAAAATCCCAAAACAACCTCAAAACATTTCAAAAATACCAAAAACATTCAAAAAACCCAAAATCATCCATCCCATTTCATGTTCACCTGCAATAAACATCCACTCACAATAAATCAATCTTCACCATCCACCTTTGGTAAAACAATCAGAAACAAGTATAGCAAATTAAAAGTGAAAACTCAAACATTAGGGTCTTAAGTCTAGGTCAATAGGTAAACAAGTTGGTCAACTCTTGGTATCAATAGCCTATCATCTCGTTAGTCTCACAATCATATGATAAAATCATGTCCTAGGATGCATCCTTTCTACAATGGACATCAATGCCAGACATCACCGTAGTTTAGTCTTCGCTAGAGGTATGAAGAACATTAGCTTGTTTGTTTACTTGATCTTTTCTTTTGATTTATCTTATTGCACTCATTCCAATAACCTCTCGATGATGTCTAATTAGAACTATTTAGAGAGAAAGAAATGAGGCATTGATCATTATCTTTTTTCTACTATGTTTGTTGGATATTATTGTAATATAACCTTGGTCATGCTAATCTTGTTCGGTGTGTAGGGAAGATGTTTTGGATATTTTGTTGACTATTACATTTGGAGGTTTTTCCTTTTTAAACATGGGTCAATGAGTTTGACTCGAAACTACACGGTTGAATCCTGATAGCAATATCATAATTTGACACGCTGTGGAAAAATACCTCCTACTTATCAAGGATACTCCTATCTGATTGTCAAGTCAAAGTCCACCTCACTAGGTACAACTCCATCCTAGTTTTCTATACCTTGATGATGCATCATGCCTCAGTGTGTTATCAAACATAAGGAAAGTTGTGTCGTTTGTGTTCCAATCCCTGGATAAGAAAATCATCATCACTCATCACCATATCTAATAAAGTCTTGATGAATCATAGACCTATTGGACTTCTGAATCAATCTTGAAATCAATGGTTAATCCATCTCATTCTTCCATTCATCAGTATTATTCTTCTATCTTTACTAACAGTTCTATCCAAGTATCGAATTTGTGTGTGATATGAAAATATACGTAAGGCTACCCATAGTCAATGACTATCTATACATCATCAAATTTGTCTACATCAAACATCTAAGCTTTCTAGTCCTCTTTTAGTTGAATTGATCTTAAATATTTATCACAAGCTCGACCCAAAAATTGAAATTTTCGCTCGATCTCTCAAGGAGGCAGTGTAGTAGCATAATTTCTTCTATTGGGGCAAGAGTGGGGCATAAAAAAAAGAAGATTTTTTTTGAATTTTGATATCGGTAATGTTATTCTTTGAACCAACGCAGTAGGTACCTCGCTTCAAAGAGGGGAAAAATGTAGACACTTAAAAATTCCTATTGATATTATGCATCTGATTATGATAAACTAACACCATTTCTTCCTAAATCACTTCAAACTAACCAATTAATTAAATAATCAACATTATTTAGTTAAATTTTAGTAATTGAGCTATTAATCAAATAATTAAATTTATTGGATTAATTCACCTTTCTTCTAACTAATGTTCATCATATTTAATTAAATCAAGTTATTTAATTAAATCTTCTTAAATCCTCTCATTTGATTAAACCAATCAAATCAAATATCACAATCCCCTAACCCTTTCCAATTAATTAATTTTGAATTAATTAATCCTAAATCACTTTCTAAACATCAATAATAAATCCTCTAGCTTTTAACTCCTCAAGAGTTAAATCAACCCATGGTCAACTAACTAGGTTGCACATGAAAATAATTTCTATTAATTATTTAATTCCTCTATTTATCCTCACAGAGGAATATTCCAAAGAATATTCCTCCCAACCACCTCCTCATTCAATTTCCCCCCAAAGGTTTAAAAAACCTATAACATCCTCAATAACTTCTCTTACATTTTCAATAATTCCTTACATCCTCTCACATCTCCAACCATATTCAATAAATTCTTCTTACAACCTTTCAAATCCTCAACCATTCTCATTTATTCCTCTTACATCCCCCTTTCCTCAACACATTTCCCAAAATGTGCTCCACTCTCACCCAATAGAATTGTGACAAGTGTCACATTCCTATTGGCTCCCATTTTATCCCACATTCACCAATTTATCTCATTCCTCAACCCTTGAGTTCTACAAATAGAAGCATTCTCTTCATAGTATGGATCCACAAACTTCAAACATTCTTACTATAGGCATTTCAACTCATAACATCTCATCATTTTCATCATTTTAGCTAAGATTTATCACTATTTGGAGTCAATCTCACACTTTGGATCATCAACATCATCAAAGCTTATCAAAGGGATTGGGAAATGGATTCTTTCCACATCAAAGGAGCACCACTCCCCCTATGGGATGAAGGTTTAACTATTTCAATTGGATTTCATGTTATCTTTGGTAAAATTGTTCTAATTTTCATGTTTTCTCTTTGATTTGGCTAAGAATTTCATAGACAATACTAGATTTGGATTTCTAACATGTTTAACAAGTGTTTGTTGATCCTGTTAGTTTGTTACAAGTTTGGTGTTCACACACTCTTTGCAACTTTCTTGGCTCTTATAGTTATCCTTGTCTTTCTCTTTCGCTTCCTAAGCCTTGCAATTGACATCTCCCTTTATCTTATTCTTGCAAGCATCCTGGGATTCTCACATCCCCTATCTATTGCATCTTTATTTTGTGATACAGGTTCTCCTCCTTGAGTGGGGATTGCTTTTATCATGCCATATATGCTTACTTTTCTCACTCTCTCTATCTATCTGGCTATTTGTGGAGGTGAGAACACCAAAACGGGGGTTTGATTGAGGCAAACTCTTATATAGGCCCAACATTTCTCTCGATCTTACGCATGCAGGTATTGAAGATATTCATGTGCTAGAGGCTTCATTACTTGGGTTGTTGTGAGAATTTTCTATCTCTTATTCTCTTACTTTATCATTTTTTCTTCACTTTATCTTAGTTCTATTACTTTTTGTCACTTTCTCACATTCTGTAAGTTCTCAGCAATCCGATTGTTAGTAGTCGCTTCGCCATTTTATGTGACATTCTCACTTTCTGGTCCATACAAGATGTTAGCACGCCTCTGGGACTACAACGCACCGCACTATTGTCCTTATTCCGTACTGCCATCCTTTGGCCGAGAGCCTGTTAGTCTGTCCCAAAAACCTCTGTGATTTACTCTTTTTGATTCTAAAACTTTCGCTTTGTTCCCTAAGGTAGTTTAGGGTAGTTTGCCCCTTGGGAATCTCTTGAGAATAAAGAGACCCATGAGTAGCGAATCCCCCTTCTCTACAATACGTTCATTTAAACAAGTATACTTATATATTAATATACGTATATAAGTATCCATATATATAATTACTTAAATATATATATTATTGACAATTAATAGATGCGATCATCCATAGGTATATATGTGTGTGTGTGTGTGTGTATCAATATATATATGTTTATATGTATTATTGTTATTTTTATGAGTATATTGATGTCAAATGACCATTAGTAAACCCTGAGAATACAAATATATATGTGTAAATATCCATATATATATATGTATATGCATAAAATTGGTCACGTCTAAGTAATCCTGACATTTAATTAAATATTTCTTATTTAATTAATTTCTCTAAAGTCTTCTACATGTAATTAAATTTAATCAATTTAATTATATTGTTCATTCATTTTCTTCTCCCACCATAATTGAATAAATTTATTTTATTTAATGATTTCACATGTCTACTTGATTAATTAAATAAACACATTTTATTTATTTAAATTAATTATCATCTTTTGAATTTAATTAAATCTTTTGTTTTAATTAAATTTAAATATTTCTTTTCTTCTATTTAAAACTTTCTTCTAATTAATTAAATATTTTATTTAATTAAAGATCTTCTGCTTTCTTTAAATCATAATTAAATATTTCATTTAATTATGAAATCTTTTGATTTCCTCAAAATCTTAATTAAGAAAAATCTACATGCACCCATAAATAAATAATTGAATTTGATAATTCATTATTTATTTTCTCAATATCTTTCCATTATCTTCTTAAAAAGATGATTTTTTTAATCATCTCATCTTATCTATTCCATGAAAATGGAAAAATCCTGCTTTATTCGTTTTCTTCTATTTTTCTTTCCAGTCTCATCCATCTTCGATCGTTCGATTTTTCAGGAATTATCACAACCGTTGATCAACTCAGCCAATCAAAATCCTTGAAAAACTCTATAAATACATGTGTGAATCCAAGCATCGGTTACACAGACACACACACGCAATTATGCTTACGTATTTGCATCTTTAGCATTCTATCAATAATCATATCTTAGCAATAATCTTATCATAGCATAGCATAATCTTGCATCTTAGTATAGTATGCATTTTAGTTAAAATCTCGTTGTCTAGTAGTCCATTTCGTTGAGCTTGGCATACTAAATCTGAGAGCAACTTGAATCAACAAAACGCTGGAAATAGAGAGCAATAAAATGACTTTGAAGAAGTTGCACTGAGAGTTTGTTTATTTTTCTTTAAGCTTCTTTGATATAAGGTTTTATTGAATGTGTTTTGAATTCATTATGATTGACATATTTTCATACACACATAAAATGGCACCGATTTTAATATTTTCTTGTAGAGCATTCTGACAGGTTTCCACATTCGAAAAAATTTGGCGTTTTAGCGCATACAATACTTTTTGCAGCACATTTGGGAATTTAATGCTTCTATTTTGTAGATATTTCAGTGCATCTGGGGACTGTTTCGGTGCTTCTGAGAGTTAATTTAGCACATCCGAGAGATAGAATAGCGCATATAGTCTCATCAAATCTAGAGTTAAATATGCATTTAATTAAAGTAGCACATTTAAGAGTTAAATTAGCGCATTTAAGGTAGATTTTAGAGCATTAACTGCTGTGTCATTTAGAGATTTAAATCTGCATTTAATTAAAGTAGCGCATTTAGGATTTTTTGTAGCACATTTAGGGTCTGTTTCTACGCATTTGGGGTCTGTTTCTGCGCATCTGGGGTATTTTTCTACGCATCTGGAATCTATTTCTGTGCATATACTGTCTTTTTCTGCGCATCTAGGTTGTAACACAAAAACATGATTCTGAGTCTGATGCATTCCGCAGACAGGATCTTTTTCTAGTTTAGAATGAATCAATCTAGGATAGTCACCACACTTTGATCATGCAGTTAAAATGAACCCCATGTCGGTTGTGAAGCAATATCTTCACTTAGCTTAAATCATTGTGATTTGGTGCATTAAAATGAATCTGTTTACTCTACTTGATTGTGCTTGAAAGTGTTAGGTGACTATGCTCTCATCCTGTGCAAACTAGGTGATCAAAAAGCCAGACCCACTTTATCCCTGTGTAACCCTGATGCAATAACCGAAGTATGCTCTCCCCTTGCACAGTGATGCGATCCTGGGTGTAAGAGAAATGATTATTGCCTTTGGAAATTGGGCATACCTAGGGATTTCAACACCCCAACGTGACTCAAACCGGCAATGGAGCTAAAGCCAAGCTACCCCCGACTGGTATACAAATGTTAATCTTAAGAGAAAACCTAAGATTACGAGTGTGGATGTGTCATACGGACTATGTTGTACTCCCCAAAACCCTATTGAGCTTAACCTCTTCAGGTTGGAGTGCCTCCTAAATGGAGCTCAATCTTGCGCACCATGTATGGCCACTCGAACGGGGGTCCCGAATTAAACACTATTGTTTAGTAAACCAAAAACCTTCTATTTGCTAGCGCAGCACCGGTCGGTGTGAAGGCATCCACACTTTCACAGTTTGTAGTAGAGGTGATCAATCTGCCATGGGAGTTTCATGGGGGTTGGAAGCTTAGTTGTCCTGAGAAGAGAGTGCATTGTAAGGGGGAGCCTGTGCAGCCAAGCTTCTGAATTCACACGCTACCGATATGCGGCTAGGGAAACCCGCGTGGAATCTAGCAGATATTGTCTTGGCTTTACCATAGGATGTGCTTGCTTTATTTGTGTTTGGTTACATTCCATTTAATTTAGAGTGTTTGCTATGTTTTCATTCACATTAAGTTAGATAAAAGATCATCCGAAATGAACATAAAAAACAGCAACTGAAATCATTCAAAAACTGTTCGCATCTTTGGTCCAGTAACATTCTGATATTTCTCCCATGCTTAGAGAGTGGAAATCAACAAAATTTGTCAAGAAACCAGTTTCCAATAGGATCAAGAAACCCAAGAAACATTTAGGGTACAAGAAAAAATTGCAAAGAAGAATTTTTTTTTACAAAAGTCGACACGTCTTGCTTCATTACCGCGGATTTCTTCATAGATACCAATACTTTGTTAGGGGATTCACTGATGAGTACGTTGTAGAGCCTT
The DNA here is from genome assembly GCA_007258455.2 of Sequoia sempervirens. Lineage (NCBI taxonomy): Eukaryota > Viridiplantae > Streptophyta > Pinopsida > Cupressales > Cupressaceae > Sequoia > Sequoia sempervirens. The sequence continues at coordinate 26,413,650 of VDFB02322083.1, read as the reverse complement.
TGGATTCTCGAGCTTATTATCAGAGATTAGCTCTATCTCAATGACATAATCTTAACCAACCTCTTGAGTTTGATAATATACCACAACCTTCTATTGAATATCCATCACATCCCAGTCAAATCCTTCAGTAATCTTAAAACCTTTCTTCGAAAACAAAGATCAAATCTTAAGAGTGCACCTTTCAAACAAATTTATGATTATTGATTCAACTTCCCCAACAGGATTCTGATATCCTTCATCATTGGAAGCCACAATAAAAAATTAGGAACATCTTTGATCATATCATAAGATTCCCATCTTATCAGATCAAGATATTATCATTGTCGCACTTATCAGAACTGTGATCTAAGTTTAGAAGAACTCTTCAAAATCATATGCCTATCTCTACAAGATCTCAATACAATAAATTGAAGGACAAAATCCAACAATAAGGTCATACACAAAACACTCAAGAAGAAGGTGAAAGCAGTAATCCTCTTTATAGTATAAGTCGTAATCCACTTTTCAACAATGACATGGATAACAGAGAAGAAAATCCATTCCACAACTATAGAGACATGAGAAAAACCCATATAGATAGCGATGATGAGTGAGATGAAGAACATCTTAGAGAGGCTGAGCAAGATCCCAAATTTCACAAAGCCATAGAAAAGATCTTGCAACACGATAAAGAAAAATATTTCCTCTATCTAGCTGACCAAGGCGCTAAATTGCCTCATGACTTTGATACTGAGAATTTGAAGAGCAAACCTGAAGAAACACCCCTATCTAATCTTAGTGCTTTGACTCAATAAATTAAGGCACTTCAAGGAAAAATTAAAGAGTTACAAGGGGGAAACACAATAAAGAAATATACTCTTGAGGACATTTGTCCTTATCCTTTCGATCAAAGTCTCAACATGATTCCATTTCCCAAATATTGTGAAATTCCAAAATTTGATTGTTATAATGGGAAATCAGATCCAATCGATCATGTTAGAGACTTCTGAAACATGACTTTAGAGTTCGCTCATGAGGACACTTACTTGATGCGTTTGTTTTTAAGGAGTCTTGGAGGTCACTCCATGGAATGGCTATCAAAAATCACACCTCCTGTCAAGACATTTGAAGAATTAATCAATTTGTTCATACTACAATATTTCTACAACCTCCAACACCAAATCACTATGATAGATCTCTGCAAAGTTGCGCAAAAACCTGGCGAACCTTTTATTAATTTTCTTTAGAGATGGAGAAAAATGTTCACCAAATATCCACGTCCTGTTCCTGAAAAGGAAAAAATGGTCACCTTCATTAACAGCTTGAATTAAGAAATGAGCTATCGTTTGAATTTACATTGTCCTCCCTCTTTTGAGAAATTGATTGAAGATGCTATAACCATTGAAAATTCTTTGGTCAAAAGAGGCATAATAAAACTTGACAAGGATAATCCTAGCTCATCCAATCATCATAACAATCAGGACAAGTCTAAATTTTGGACTCACAACAAGAACATGGTGAATGATGGTGTTGTTGATGCAAATCATGCCTCGACTAAGCCATTTGTCCTTAGTACTCCAAGTGCTCCTCGCAACAACAATTATAACAATGTCAACTCGGTCACAAATCAAGGAAACAATCCTCCTCCTTTGAGGAACAATGTGAATTAACATTCTACTCCCAATCAAGGGACTGCCAATAATCAAGGTTACTGAGGAACCAATAACAATAACAACTCCTTAGGGAATACCTCGAATACAAATCCACAATGATTTTCATTCTTCTCTAGTAGAAGAACTTACACTCCACTGGGTCAATCTTTGGAATTTGCATTCAAAGAGTTGATGGCTAAAAATGTCATTACCTTACCACCTCAATGAAACTATGAACCCAGTGTGAAGCATCCATCATGGAATGAGGCATACTATTGTGACTATCATCGGTGCAAAGGTAATTGCATAAATAACTGTCAAGCCTTGAATAATACCATTCAAGACTTAATAAAAAATGGCACCATCACAATAGAAGGACATCAACAATCAAATGAAGACCACCAAGCATTTCACAACCCTTTGCCCAACTATCAAAAAGGTGAGTCTTTTGGAAAAAGCATGAATCATATTGATGATTCGATAATCAATCATATCTACACTGATGATGAACGGGTCAACGTTATTAAGGTCAACGAGAAGGTGGAATATAGAGAAGTCAATGCAACAACAAGGGCACAAGCTAAAGTTGTCTTAAAGGGTGCCTCTTCAAAATCCACTGGGCCTCCACCTCAGCATCAATATGACTTAGTCAACCAACTTCGGAAAACTCCTACTCAGATTTCTATCTTAGAACTCTTGAAGATTTCCCCAGCACATAAGGAAATTCTTGAAAAGGCCCTCATTGAAACAACTGTATCCACTGATTTGGATGTGGACCAATTTCAAGCCATGGTAGGACACTTGTCCTCACCCACATGCCTCTCATTCTCCGAAAAAGATGAAATTTCCATAACTCATCCCCATATTCATCATTATACTTAGAAGTCATGGTTCACAAGTTTCATGTCAGACGAGTTCTAATAGATGGAGGTGCTGGTTTGAACATATGTACCATGAAGTTGGTAAAGGATTTAGGATTTTCTGAGGACTCCATTGATCTCAGAAGAAAGATTACTATTAAAGCCTATGATGATGAGGAAAGAGCATCCAAGGGTCTAATAATGCTACCAATCAGAGTGGGACCTGTTATCAAAAATATTTTCTGTCAAGTATTAGACTGTGATCTTGCATACGACATCTTGTTGGGTCATCCTTGGATCCACGAAATGCAAGCTGTCCCATCCACATATCATCGTCTTAAGTTTCCTTATGATGGATAGGAAATCACAATACCAGCTGATAATTCAAATATTCAAACTTGTGCCAATATCAAAGCCAGTCAAGATACTTTGGTTCCTAACAATCGAGAAGCTCGTCTTAGTACTTCTCTCAAGATTGACACATAAATCAATCAGTTAACCAATAGTTTTGACAAGAAATTGAAATTCAAGGACCATGGAGTCAGGGAGTACTCTCTCTGTCTTGCTAATTTACCTACATCACCTTGGTCACATGGACAACCTTCTATCACACAACATCAAATATCAGCAACATCAACATCAACGCAACCACCAATAGAGCCAAGCACAAAGTTTAATGGATGATTCATCAAAGAAAAATTCCCCATGGAAGATCCTAAGGATAGAGAAATTATAAATTGGCTCTATAAAGATGAAGATGAAGCAATTTTTAATGTCAAATTACCAACAAATAGATAGGGAAAAGGGTATTCAATCATGTAGAAGATGGGCTATGATAAGGGTCCTATCGGAAAAAGAAAAGGAGTAGTTGAGCCTATTCACCTTCAAGGACTTGTTGCAAAAGAGAAAATTGGATTAGGCTATGATACTAACTCAAAATAAAGAACATCCAAACAACTACATGACACTGTCTTCACATTAAAAGAAGGTTCAGATTCAAGAGAAGCATGTTTGGCAACAATTCAAAATTTCATGGATGATAACTCTGACACAGACTCTGTTGAATATGAATGGGACACCATTTACAATGATGAGTTGTGGAGGGACAAAGAGGTTGATGTAATACACTAGTATACCCCAACTCTAAGCGAAGGTGAAGGTTCAGGGACCCAAACACGAGAATCCGAACTACAAGGTGACTATGATTCTAGTGATACTGAGTCAGATTTAAACAAAAAATATTATCATGAGAACAATATCATCATTGATCCATCTCATACCTCGGATCCTACAGTCAGCTCCGTTATGACCATAACCATAGCCGATTTCACGCAACCTAATGACCCGCTATCTTTGATCCATCCTGATCTCATTGATTGGGATTCATCCAAACCTATCGATATACCTATGTTTCCAAGTGATGAATCTATCATCAACTTCCTTTCCGCAGATGATGCAAATGATTGTTCCACTAGTGATTTTTGGCATAGAGTCTTTAATCAGGAGAGTGCCAATTCTCCTAGCTGCAAAAATAAAAATAAAAAAGAAATATCTAATGATGAAAACAAAAATCTGGCAGTGTTAGATCAAACAAAAGATAAAATAAAGAGCGTATCAGATGGTGAAAACCTTTTTAAGGAACCAGACGATGGGAATCTTGACACTCTCTCAGAGCACTACCATGAGCGATTGCCTATTTTGATTGAACCTACAAATTCTGTCAATCTTGAAACTTCAGACAAACCAAGGATTTTACAGTTAGCTGCATCAATGACAGAGAAAGAAATATCAGAGTTCATGGAATTTCTAAAAGAAAATCAAGTCAACTTTGCTTGGTCTTATGTGGACATGCCAGGTTTGGATCCTGATCTTATCATGCATCACTTCTCTATCAAACCAGGGGTTAAGCCTGTGAAAAAAAAACTCAGAAAGATGCACCCCCATGTTGCATTATTGGTTAAGGAAGAACTGAGAAAACTCCTTGATGTAGGCTTCATAAGATCAATCAACTACACAGAATGGATCTCCAACATTGTTCATGTATCCAAGCCAGATAAAAGTGTCAGAGTGTGCACAGATTTTAGAGATCTTAATAAAGCACATGTCCTAAGGATGACTTCCCACTTCCAAACATCAACACTATAGTTGATCTGATAGCTGGCCATGCCATGTATTCATTAATGGATGGTTTTTCTAGTTACAACCAAATCAAGATTGCACCCGAAGGCCAGAAGAAAACAAATTTCACATGTCCATGGGGAACTTACTGTTGGAATGTCATGCCTTTCGGTCTAAAGAATGCTGGGGCTGCTTACCAAAGAGTCATGACTACAATTTTTCATGACATGATGCACACATTCATGGAAGATTATGTAGATGACATCTTAGAAAATTCATACACCAGAGAAGGACATCTAGAAATATTGTCCAAAATATTTGCAAGATTGGAGAAATTCAAAGTTCGCCTCGATCCCAAAAAATGTGTTTTTGGGGTCACATCTGGAAAACTCTTAGGATACATAGTATCATGAAAAGGAATTGAAGTAGATCCTGCCAAAGTATAGGCAATCATGAAAATGCCTCCTCCAAGGAACATCAGTCAATTGAGATCATTACAGGGACGACTTCAATCTATACGAAGGTTCATTGCACAACTGGCCAACAAAAGTCTACCTTTCACACATCTATTGCATAAGAATGTTCCTTTCAAGTGGGATGACAAGTGTGAAGTGGCTTTTCAACAAATCAAACAGTGCTTAATGACTCCACCAGTTCTAGTACCACCAGATCCAGACAAACCATTGATCTTGTATATTGTCACAACAGAGACATCCTTGGGTGCATTGCTAGCGCAAGAAGACTGTACAGGGAACTAACAAGTCATGAGCTCAACTACACTACCATCGAGAAGGATTTCCTAGCAATAGTCTTTGATTCACAAAAATTTTGGCATTACATGTTAATTCATACAATCAATCTTGTTTCAAAGATTGATCCACTCAAGTATCTATTAAGCAAAGCGTCATTGAAAGGAAGGTTAGCAAAATGGGTAATGATTTTGAGTGAGTTTGACATCCATTATGTTGATTGCAAGGCAATCAAAGGATAAGTTATCGCTGACCAACTAGCTGAAGCACCACTGCAAATAGACCATCCCTTGCACATTGAATTTTCAGATGCTAATGTCTTTACTACAGAATCCAAATAACCATGGTCCTTATATTTCGATGGTTCTTTCACTCAACATGGATCGGGGGAAGGCATACTTTTCATCACCCCCAAGGACACACCATTCCTCGATCATATAGGCTGATGTTTCCATGCACCAACAACATAGCCGAATATGAAGCATTAATCACTGGACTTAAAATAGCATTGGAATGGAGGATTACAAAATTATAAGTGTATGGCGACTCACAATTAGTCATTAATTAGATCAATGATGATTATCAGACCAAAGATGACAAACTGTTGCCATATAAAAAGATGGTTGACGACTTCAAGAAGTACTTTATGGACATCAAATTTACACAAATTCCAAGGCTTCATAACAAAGCAGCCGATGCCATGGCTATGATCACATCATTGTTACAATTCCCATAAAATTAGGCTCGCTATGAATTTCTGGTGGAACAATCATTTACACCTGCTTATGACACCCTTGAAAGCCAAATCATTTGCCACTTGGTGGGATCTGATTCACCTTGGTATGGAAAGATTTATGCCTACCTAAAAGATGATATCTTACCACCAAATTTATCCCATAACCAAAAGCAAAATTTTATCCACCAATCCTCTCGCTACACTCTTATTGTTGACACCCTTTATCGCCGTGGTCTTGATGGTACTCTACTTCAATGTCTTGAACGTGATGAATCTGACAAAGCTTTATAAGAAGTTCACTGTGGCATTTGTGGTACTCATTCGAGTGGACTGACCTTATCCAAGAAATTGGTTAGAATGGGTTACTACTGGCCTACAATGGAGAGAGAATCATTCAATTTTGTGAAAACATGCTCAAAATGCCAAGTTCATGGGAATCTCATTCATGCTCCTGCACAGGAACTTCAACCATTTACGCCAACCCGACCATTCTCCCAATGGGGGTTAGATCTAGTAGGCAAGATTCATCCTTCATCATCGAATGGACATAAGTTCATCATCACAGCCACAGAGTACTTTACCAAGTGGATTGAGGTAGTACCTCTTACTAAAGTTACCGACAAACAAATATCATCGTTCATACTCAACTATATTATTTGTCGGTATGGCATTCCCAACTCCATTATTACAAATAATGGATGACCTTTCAAGAATCATGATGTTGATGAACTTTGTGAGAGATTTCATATTCAACACCTTACTATCCATAAGGGAATGGCCAAGTAGAGGCCTCAAATAAGACTATACTAAATTTTTTAAAGAAGATTGTGAATGATTTAGGGAAAGATTGGCATGTTCAACTCAATCCCGCCTTATGGGCCTACAGAACCAGTGTCTGCACGCCAACAGGAGCAACACCATATGCTCTTGTCTATGGAGCAGAAGCCATATTACCTTTAGAAGTTGAAATACCCTCACTCAGAGTTTCATTGAAAGGTCTTACAACAAATGATGAATACAAAGTTTCCCGGCTCCAAGAAAATCACAAATTAAAGCCATGTACCTTTCAGTGGGTGATCTGGTTTTGAAAGAAAATCCATGAAATCAGCAAGACAGAGAAAAGGAAAGTTTGAACCAAATTGGCTAGGTCTTTATGTGGTTATCACAGTCTATGGTTCAGGAGCCTACAAGCTATCGATGCCAGAAGGGGACCTATTTGACGAACCCATTAACAACATGCACCTGAAGAAGTATTATGTCTGAAGCAATCATCAAAAACATCAGAAAAAGTCTAGAAAAAATATCAAAAATAGCAGAAAAAGTCTTGAAAAAATATCAAAAATAGCGTAAAATCCCGAAAAATAAAAAATGTACCTCTAAGAAATACAAAAAAAAAATAGAAAATGTCCGGAAGAAAAAAATCAAAAAAATTGTCATAGGGTGAAAACCTGGCAACAGGCAGTCTATTGACAAGAAAAATGCAATAAAAACAAATAATCAAAATCTGGCAAACAGACGCTATTTGTAGCTCTCCATCTATTCGTTCATGTTCTGCACTTGGCTTCTCAGCCTTCATTTTATGCATCTTTCCATCATCTTAGGGCCATACTAGCATCATGATGTCATCATTTGCCTAGAACGATAACGTCTTACCATGGCTTGATTATTGTACATATTCATTTCAACGAGTTATGTTAATACTGGGGGCAACCAACTTTCAGGTTTTACCGAAACAACTAGACAATGACATAAGATCCAATCAGGCGAACAAACAATCAAATCACATGAACAACTATCCAATCATCGATCTATATTACAACAGTTTTTAGTAGGTACCATATCATGACTCATATCTGGATGATCTATAATCTGAATAATGTTTGGAATAACAGTATTTCATTTTGAACAATAGTTGTTTGCTTTTCGATATCATCTCTTTGGAGCACACTCAATGATGTACTGAACTAGAGTGACGAGGAAAGATAATGATTTTTCTTTGTCTGTTGTCTTGAGATTAGCTATCAATCTAGTGCAAATATGTTGCGAGACATGATTTCCAAAGCAATATCATTGATGACAGTTCCACATTTGCACCAGAAAGTGGTTAACCTTTGTCTATTTATGCAAGAAATGCTTAGGTCATCTCGGTTTAATTATACCTCGATGTTTGTGTTTGCTTGCTATATCAAAAATCATGAAAGTTGTACTCAGGTCATCATCGGTGCTAATTTCCCCTCTGATGCTTGTACATACTTCCAACATTTTAAAAGGCTCTATGATGATTCAAGAAAGCTAACAAAAGGCTCAACAAATGGTTCATTTCATTTAGTTGCATTTCATTTTAGATCATTGTATATGACTGCATAATGGATTCCCATCAAAGTTTTGAAGGGCTAACAAAAAAATCAACGACTGTCATATCTCTTTGGACTATTTGTGGAGGACTTTTGGACATTTGTTTCATCATCACCTTTCATCTTCATTATCATTTCATCTAGGTCCTATCATTTATTTATCATTCATTTGCATATCATCTGGATCCTTTATCATTTCATATCATTCATCTCTTAGGTATATCATATCACTTTCATATTATCATTTCATTTCATTATCCTCTATCATTTCATTTCATTTCACTTATCACTCATCATTTCATTATCATATCATTTATCATTTCATTATCGTTCATGTCATTATCATATCACTTTCATTTTCATATCATCATTTCATTATCATTATCATTTCATATCATTCAAATTCTTCATCATTTCATTATCATATCACTTTCATTTCATTATCATCTATCATTTCATTTGATTATCATATCACTTTCATTTTCATATTTTCATTTCATTATCATCTATCATTTCATTTCATTATCATCTATCATTTCATTTCATTATCGTCTATCATTTCATTTTATCATCTATCATCTCATTTCATTTCATTTTCTCTCGTTATCATTTCATTGTCTTTTCATCTACTTCATTTTATCATTCTCATTTTTAGTATCATCATCATTTACCATCATGTTATCATTATAGCATTATCATTTATCATTTATTATATTTTTATCATTATTATTATCATTTCATTAACATATAATTACATTGTCATTTCTAAACATCTCATTTCCGCTCGTTATCCTTTATCATTCCATTTCATCATCATTACAAATCATTACATTTCATCACATATCATTTATCATCTTTATCATACATCTCATTATTATTAATCATTTCACTTCATATCGTTATTCATATCATTTATCATTTGTCACATTACATTCATATCATACCTTTAATCATCCTATCATTTTTCATATCAATTCATATTACAAATTCATGATGCATATCATAAACACAACATTCATTTTCTATCATATTATCATTATTTACTTGCATTTGAAAATCCAAAAACAAACATTCCATACATACATTTTCATATCATTTTCCAAACAACATTTTCATAAAACATATCAAATATCCCATGGCATATTTTCATAATCATATCATAAGTCATCCACCTGCATGACATCATTAGTACACATCATCAATCATTTTTCATCATCATCATAAACACATCATATCAAATCATCCTGCATATCATGTTAGTCATCAAATCATTCAAATGCATACCAAAATCTATAACATATAGAAATAAATGCATATCACATAATCATCTCATAAATGCACATCATCATAAAAAATCATTGCCGCTGCATATCATCACTCATCATAAATGATACAAATGTTCAATATCCAATGAAACTGAAAAGTCCAAAGAAAGATACATGGGATATGATCAAATCAATATACATGCTCCAAAAATGGTATACATGTGTGAAATACATCTACTAGCTGGTCAATGCCCTTGATGGAGCTGGTCTGGAAGAAGGTGGCTTGCCACTAGTACCTGCGTCTGGATCCTGTCGAGGCCCAGTAACCCCCATGTTCTGTGTGGCTATCTGTAAACTACTCCTGGACCTACTACGAGATCGTGGGAATGGCTCCCTATGCTCGGGAGGACACAACTCCTCATAGCTGACACGGTAGTACTCTGCCGCCCTCGCCATCTCCATGCATCTGCAATAGCCTCTCGAAAGGATGCACTCTCTACAGTGCCCATAAGCCTCTGAGCAACACCCTCAGCCTCCACTACCCTCCGTCTCAATGCATCCCTCTCTGTAATCAACTGGGCTATTTGTGGGTTTGGGGCAGGCTGAGATACCTATGCCTGTGCCTGTGCCTGTACTTGTGACTGTGCAAGCTGTGCCTATAACTGCACTATCAAACTCTATACCTGACCTAGATGACCTTGAACAGTTTGCATCTGGGCCTGTAGCATGTCTATTTGTGCCTGTTGTGAAGAGGAGGAAACCCTAATAATGGTTTGTGGTCTGCCACCAGACCTAGGCCACTTTACAATCTGAGCACTGACTAGGCTATCAAACCTCTGCCTCACTGCCCTCTCCTCCTCCCCTCCACCATCTCCCCCATCACCCCATCATCTAAGCTATCCTCATCTCGACCTCCCTCCTCCTCATCTCTGTCCCCCTCCTCATCTCCACTCTCCTCCTCCTCCTCTCCTCCACCCACCGCCTGCTCTCTGCCTGCCACATTCTCCTGTCTCTCCACCCCTGGCTATTGTACTATTGCAATGGGCCCTAGCTCATCTTGGCATGTAAATCATGGGAATCGATGTGTGTGGAAATACACTAAGTAATCATCTAACATACCTGCATCTGTCACATCTAGCCTGTATGCCCATACCTCAGGTTGTAAGCTAGAATACTCTGTATATGCCACCTAGTACGTAATACATCATCCCCATATAGGATCATCCTTGTGCCGCCCATAGTGAGCAACACCTTGTGGCATCCCCTGCGTGTATCCGTATTGTCTCTGAACTTGCAAGGCCAAACATCTCTCAATAATGAACGAGGTCTATTCTATCAGATATCAGGGCATACAGACAAATGGCATCTCCAAATGATATGTGTCCCAGGGCTCGCAATCTATATACGACCTCCATATAACTGCATCCACATCATCTAACACACGCTGCTAGTACTCCAACTTGCCCAGCTTTGGCTAGACAAGTGCACTTGAATATGCATATACATACGACCTACCTAGTGGCCTAGCCCTGGCACACTCTGGCCTCATAATCGCAATATGCTCCTATGCCCAAATCTGGAGCAGAGTCACACCACTGGCCAAACTAGTCAATCCTCCATATACCACCTGATGTAGCTCATGATACAAATGAGATAAAATGAAGCTCCCCCAGGCATACCTCTGTGGATGAGTCACCATCCACTCTAGCATCCTACCCCAACCAATTGAAAATCCCTTTGACCGATGGTCCGGTCCAAGGAAGCCTCTAATGAATGCACCCAACACAACAACTAAGGCTAGATATCTACTAAAATCCGCCCACGACACCCAATATCCTGCTATTGACATATCACCGCATATCCTCCTCAATGCCTCAGTCCCTCTTGTCTCCTTGTGGTCATAAACCACAAGGGCACCTACCATAGGAATCTCTAGAATCCTGTACACATCCTCAGGTGTCACAGTCATCTCACTAGTCGAAAAATGAAAGGTGTTATGATCGGAGTGCCACCTCTCTGCCAATGCAGTCAATAGTCCCCTGTTGACTCGAATCCCTCGCAGGATAGTCAACAAAGATCCCAGCCCACAGTCACCTATCCATTGTATCTCTGCTGGAGTTAACTCTCCTACTCGATCCCAACATATTGGGAAACGCTCTCTAATCTGGAGGTTGTCGAAAACCTCCTATTTTTTTGGTCATCACAAGGACAATTAATCAAACTCATACCAATGACTCATATCATGTACTCTATCATATCAGTGACCCATATCATGCAATCAATCATATCATGCAATCATAGCTGTATCTATCTATCTGAATATCAAATCAATCTACTCTATCATCATTATACTATTTCTTTTTCTTTTTCAAGAAAGAAAATTTATCAACAATCCAATCATTTTTTTTCCATTTGTACTTCAGTCATGAATGCAAATATGTTTGAAAACCATCATCTACTATTGGGTTTCTATCATAGAAAGAAAATTTATCAGACATTTACTCTTTGTTTTTCATTGATGAGAAGCAAAGTTATCAGACAATCGGTCAATCAATCAATCAATCTACTCTTTGTTTTTTGGGAAACAAAGTTATCAGTTATCTACTCTTTGTTTTCTATTCGGGGAAGAAACGTTATCATTTCTATCCATATTAGTATGATGGAAAAATAATTTCTATATCTATTGACTAAGGAAGTGCAATGTATACACCATTATTTTTCATCACAATTGCATTTTGCCAAAATTTTCCTAGATGCGCTAAAACTCGAAAGCACTACAGTTTACCTCAAAAGTGCTAAAACTGATTATGCCCGCTTTTTCACCTTGAAAGCGCTAAAGTTTTTCCTATAAGCGCTAAAACCCTATATGCGCTAAAGATACCCCGCAGATGCGCTACTTCATATCCTAGATGCGCTAATCCACCTCTGTTGCAGCCAATCCCTAAATGTGCGACTCTGTGCCCTAGATGCGCTAAAGTTTTCTAGCTGGATATAACTCCTATAAGTGCTAATCTACACTTCGTATGCGCTAGACAACCTAATTTTACCCTGCACCTATATGCGCTAAAGAACATCCTAGATGCGCTATGGAAATTTTTGAATGCGCTAAAACAGATGGGCGGCTACGCTAAAACTTTATTTTTTGCCCTAAATCTGTGCGAAAGCTTAAAAAATTGATCAAATTCACAAAATTTCAAATCATAAAGGGTTCAATCGACTCATCGGTGGTCCATAGTGGCTGGTCTCTGGTATCGGCAGGCCCACTCGAATCTATGGCTATGAAATGGAATTTGCATCTCGCCAAGTCACTATCAGAGCATAAAAATTACTATAGTAAAAGGGTGAAAATGACTTCCACGTTTACCCCTTTTACCTTATATGGGTCAATTACGGTGGGTTTTTGGAGGCATTTACTTAATTTTTTTCACAAGGGGAATTCTTTACACCAATTATCGGGAGCTAAATCATTGAATCTCTAGCGGAATTTCATCATCCAATCAAGTTTTTTATCACATTTTTCAAAACTCATATCTACATCCGTGATTTACCTCCCGAGAGGGCATCATCAGCATCAAAAACATATCAAGGGCAAAAAAAAATTATTTTCTTTCAAGCAATGCGTTTCACACATCACTTCAAAGAGGGGAAAAATGTATATGCATAAAATTGGTCACGTCTACGTAATCCTGACATTTAATTAAATATTTATTATTTAATTAATTTCTCTAAAGTCTTCTACATGTAATTAAATTTAATCAATTTAATTATATTGTTCATTCATTTTATTCTCCCACCATAATTGAATAAATTTATTTTATTTAATTATTTCACATGTCTACTTGATTAATTAAATACATAAATTTTATTTATTTAAATTAATTATCATCTTTTGTTTTAATTAAATTTAAATATTTATTTTCTTCTATTTAAAACTTTCTTCTATTTAATTAAATATTTTATTTAATTAATTTCATACACATGTCATTTCTTCAAATTTAATTAAATATTTTATTTAATTAAAGATCTTTTGCTTTCTTCAAATCATAATTAAATATTTCATTTAATTATGAAATCTTCTGATTTCCTCAAAATCTTAATTAATCTACATGCACCCATAAATAAATAATTGAATCTGATAATTCATTATTTATCTTCTTAATATCTTTCCATTATCTTCTAAAAAAGATGATTTTTTTAATCATCTCATCTTATCTCTTCCATGAAAATGGAAAAATCCTGCTTTATTCATTTTTTTCTATTTTTCTTTCCAGTCTCATCCATCTTCAATCGTTCGATCTGTCAGGAATTATCACAGCCGTTGATCAACTCAGCCAATCAAAATCCTCGAAAAACTCTATAAATACATGTGCAAATCCAAGAATTGGTTACATAGACACACACACGCAATTACGCTTATGTATTTGCATATTTAACATTCTATCAATAATCATATCTTAGCAATAATCTTATCATAGCATAGCATAATTTTGCATCTTAGTATAGTATGCATTTTAGTTTAAATCTCATTCTCTAGTAGTCCATTTCGTTGAGCTTGGCATACTAAATCTAAGAGCAACTTGAATCAACGAAATGCTGGAGATAGAGAGCACTAAAACAACTTTGAAGAAGCTGCACTGAGAGTTTGTTTATTTTTCTTTAAGCTTCTTTGATATAAGGTTTTATTGAATGTGTTTTGAATTCATTATTATTGGCATATTTTCATACACACAATATATAGTGACCCTTATATTATCTAAGCACAAATTAGAATATCAAAGCACACTATACTATCCAAGTATTATCATAGCGCTATATATTAAAATGAATAAATGTATTATGAGAAGCACATTATATAGCACATAAGACAAAGAATGAGAACAACACATAGTTTAAATTGCAACATATTGTTAATAACTTGACAATCATTATTACCATATTGCATTAATATAAGGCATTGTTCTTACTTATTCAAAGGCAGTGCTATAGTCATTAAATATGAATCTTTAAAGCTTGTAAACAACACAAGGTGCTAGGGAAGGTTAAGACTTAGTCAAAAAATTTATGAGATATTTGAAAGGTATTTAGTCGCTAACTTAGTCTAAACACAACAATTCCAAAATGCATGATGGAAGATATAGGTGGCACCAAATTATGAAAACTGCATTGTTATTAGAAGTCTAAACTGTAATCTTTTTCTAGCAAAGGTAGACCAAAAAAAGGTTGAATAAGCCATGTTAAATCTGGCATAATTGGAGTCGATCTGTTATATCTTTCACCTTGCATTTCTGAAAATAATTCTTGATGTGTCTATTTCAATTGATTTTCTATTCTATTTTGATGAGTTGTTTTAAAATGTTTCCACCAATTGGAGTAAATTGTTGAGTCGAACCTTATAGCTAAGAAGTGTCAATGAACATAACTTGAATATAGATAGTTAAGTCTCATAATTCTGTATAAATGGGGATGAAGTTCACTTTATTGGGACACATTATTCAATTGCATTCTACTATTTTTAGTCTAATTTATTCTTGTTAAGCTGAGAGATGTTTGTGAGGAGAGTTAAGAGAGTTTTTAAGAGAAATTTCTGAGAGTGGATTTGGACAATTTAAGAAAAGTTGGTAAGTTATTCTTGGAAGGACTGAGCTTAGGAACCAATGTGTTCAAATTGGAATTAAGCATTTAATAGGCATGTGGTTTCTACACTTTTATGCTTTATGCGCTTTTGAAAAGATTGAGTGTCATTAATAGTTTGCTAGGAGAAATATGTATTGCTTATCATTAAATTATTAATGACTTCTTTGGTTGTATGTGATGGATTCATGACGAATCTAGTTAGGAAATGTATTTACTTGTTTGATATTACTACATATTCCATATTATGGAATAAGTATCTATGATAGTATTAAATACAATATAAAAAATAGATCTCATATAGGCAATGCTTAGCCAGAAGTGAGGAAGTACATAACTTGCTTGATAAACGTGTCATAAGTGCATGAAGGAGGTTACTATTATTTGATAACATATTATGCTAGGAAAACCCTAGAGGTTAATGAGGTTAGAAAACACACCATCAATGTTGGTATGAAGACTTGTCGTCATGGATAGAAAGAGACGACATGCAAACCATATTGTTAGTCTATTCAATTCTTGTTTGAAACACATAGGTTGAAATTAACCTACATGATCAGTTTGATCATTGATTTGATGATTTTATCCTAGGATTAGGGTAAACTAAGGATGGGATTACCTATGTGATTAAGTTGATCACTTGAATTTGTGAATTACTATTGATTGAAGACATAAGTGGGATACCCTATTGAGTTGGAATTGTTACTTGATTGGTTGTTTTATACTCTTGACATAAGTCATTTTATTGACGTGCTTCAACTTTATGAATAGCCTTTTTAATTGATGAATTTTTATTCTTGAATTAAGAGTCCTTTATTGTTGTGACAATACTTTTGATTGAGTCATTTATTGTTTTGATTATTCTTTTGTTTGAGGCCACTTATTTTTGAGGTTGTACCTTTGAACTAAGGTCATTTAAGGATATACTTTTGAATCATGTGTTGATGTGATATGTTCCTAAGTAGAGTCATTTTATCATGAATATTTATTCTATAAAAGGAGGCTTATGTAGCTATACTATAGATTATGAAGTTATTCATAAGATAGAGCCATGAGAAGTTCATAAGCTAATCTTGGGGTTAGGTATACCCAATGAAGGGAATAGCTCATATATTTTGTTTACTTAATAGGAATGTTATAGTCATAGGTTGTTCCTGAGGTTAAAGATTACCTTAAGAAGGGAATTGCATATGTGTAGTTTGTTATGAAAGAAATGGGTTGTTCTTGGGGTTAAAGATTACCTTAAGAATGGAATTACCTATGCATAGTACATGAATGGTCATGAAACAAATTGAGCTAAGATAGTGGGTGAAGAGATGAATTTTTATATGAAACTTTGGCCAAAGTAGTGTAAGTAGCCACTGTTTACACTATCAAGGTTCATTGTATCTAGTATAGACATTCTAGTTCAATATTTTCATACTCGTAGGTGTAGCTACCGTATGATTAGGTTCTGGATTGTAGGGCACAACACTAAGCTTAGAAAGGTTATTTTTATTGGGTTTTACCAACCAATATCTTCGTCGAAGGGTAGGGCCATCTGGCATATGTGGCAGATGTGTAGGGGACCACATTTTAGTCCGTGGTTGGAAAAAAAGTGCTTGAGTGATGCTTCTCCACATCAATTGGTGACCGAGATTTGCAGGGGATTTCTTGGACCATTTGTCACTAGTGCTAATGAAGCTCAAAGGAGCTATGCATGTTTTCTTATATCCATTTCTATGGAGGTCATAATGAAAGAGATGTTATCTTGAGATTTTATATATGTCATTATCTTGGAAAGATTATAATATTCAATTATAAATGCAAATGGAAAGTTTGGAATATGTGTTACTTTAGATGTGTATATATTCTTTGAATTACAAGAATTTTTTTACTGCTATGTGATGACATCATGAATTATTCATTTGAGGTTAAAACATTGGTAATTCTTTTGAGTAGAACAATGGAGTTTCTATAAGAGGGAGGATAGAGAGATAAAGCTATAAAGAGGGAGAGACAGGAGAGAGGGAGAGACAGGGAGAGGCAAGAGAGAGGGAGAGACAGAGAAAGGGAGATAGTGATAGAGAGAGGGAGAGATAGAGATAGAGAAAAAGGAAGAGAAATATAGATATAGAGGGAGAGAGAGCATTTAGTTTTAAGAAATGGGATCACATTTTTTGTTTTATAAAACATCACATTTCAGATTCTACAAAACATGCTCGCATTTTTTGGAGCATGAAACATGCTCACATTTTGTGTTTCACAAAAACATGCTCCTATTTTGTGGAACATGAAATGCACTCTTGTTCTGTGTTTCATAAAATATATTTGCATTTTTTAGTCAAAATTGTTCCCACCCTTTTTTCTTTGGAATAGGTTTGGATAACAAACCTAAAGGGTTAGACTATAATTTACCTCCATTTCATGCGTTTTGAGCTTCAATGGAGTTTCTCAACTTGCACGTTATCAGGTTTACACTGTATAACAATATTTAATAAAATTACCACAAAAAATTCACACATATTCTTAGATTTCTAACCATATTTTTTTAGTATTTGAAATACATTAACATATTTACTTTTAATTTATTTTACTAATGTTTCTATATTCCTTAGATATATGTATTGATTTTTCTTTATAACTTTTGATTTTTATCAAAATTTCAAAAAAAAGTATTGTTCTACACTTCATCCTTTACACATTGAATTTTTATTTTTTTTCAATAATTTTTATGTATGTTATGTGACGTGCACACTTAGTGATGCAATTTTCAGGATGCATCCACTTTGATTTTTTTTTTTAAATATATAAAAAAATATACAATTTCTAGTACTCACTCTTAACTATATTTCTATCAGTCGATTTTTTAAAATTTATTAAATACAACAAAAAAATAAGGGGGGAACACACCAAACACTATGTTATATTTTAGTAAGAAAAATAGGAACACTTTTGTGTGCACGCAACATTTCATCCTCTTAATCTTAACTATTTGAAAAAAACTTTAGTAGTTTAGAAACTAGATTTAGAGTACTACAATTCTTATTCTTGTCATATCTTCAAATTTTGAGTCTATGCATCTCAAATTACTCATCCAAGTTCAAGTTTAGCTGATTTTAGAAAAAAAATGGCTGTTTTGACCCCCTTTTTATATACCATTTCCATGCACTTACCCAACACTAAGACCAGGTTTAATCAATGTATGTATTGCAACTCTCAAATTAAATACTAAAATAACATATTTATTAACAATGCTAAAATAAATACAATATAATAAAACATACAAAGTATACAATTTCTTACTCTACACAAATACAAACTTTTATCATGAAGAAACTTTACATTAACTATATAAGATAAAAATAAATCATATCTAAAACTAAAAAGATGTAATAACTACAAAAGTTTAATAGCTCCATGATATGGTGTTATAACAAACACACACGAGGACTTATGAGCCAATAATCGAGCTTAATGCTAAATCACTTTAGCATTTAGAAGCTAGTAACCATAAATTGGTGGTGGCTTGGTGAGAAAACACCCTAGTATTTGAGCACCCTAGCATTTGAGCCAAAGTGCAAAGGTCTAGTGGTTTAATGATAAGGGCATTTCCTCCTCTCTCTCTTTTAATTTATAACTAGTCTATATAAGAATAAATAATTAACAACTTGTAATTTAATTAACCACAACAAAATATTTTTCCTTTGGTTGAAGAAACATCATTGGAGCATCACTTATATTTGTATTGTGTAAAAGTTTGTGTAATGTAACACAAACAAAAACTAACAAAATATGACATACTTTATAATTATAGGTCTAATTTTTTTTGGAGAATTTTTATGACATCTTACAAAACATACTAATGTGGCATCATATTTGATGATTTGGACCTAAAACCTTAGGTTAAATATTGAACTTGTCAAATAAGTAGTCATAAAAAATAGAGTCATTTTAAAAACTAACATTTATAATTTTAAGAAGCATGGAATTAAAGTACACAACCATTAGATCCTATTTAAAACTTAATTAAAAATATCAATTACTCAAAAACCCATGAGAATCACTTAATAAATCAATGAAATAGAACATGTGTTCATAGGATACTAATAAATACTTCTAATTTCATTTTTTCTCCTCAAATTTATATTTTTGTCACCTCATATGCATATAAGCTAGTATAATTAAAATACCTTCATATTTTTACTTAGTATCCTATTTACCTAGATTTTTTTGTTACATTGTATATCTCCTTATTATTTCTACTCTATCAACCAAGAACACTATCCACACCTACATTTGACTCAAAACTAGTTTTGAGTGTCATCCATATATTAAAGCCTCATCACATAAACTTAAATGAGCTATGGTATATATGTCATCATAGAAAAATATTTAATTTAAAAGTGCTTATACATCTCAACCTCTAAACCTTGCCACATCAACTCTAGTAATGAAGGCCCTTAATAATATACATCTTAATTATAGTATACATATTAATATAAATTATAATGAAAGAGTTTTATAGATACTTTGACAATTTTTTTTAATGTAGGATCACAACATTATCAAAAGGTGTTCAATAACTAATTTTATGAAGATTGTATTGAGCTTGCATGACCTTGTTTTGACTATTATTTCTTTTGTTAGTTGCATTAAAGTTGGAATTAAGTGAATCCCTTTGAGATTATGAGATTATGAAGCTCTGAAACAATAAAAGACTATGTGGTATAGAAATAAGACAACTTCACAATCCTAACAAGCCTAACATATTGAATACCATTTCCTTTAATTGACCTACACAAACTAATTTGATTTGAAACACCACTTATAAACACCCCATTTTCATTTTATACATACTTTCAAATGCCAAATACCTAATCATATTCTATTAATTAAAATGTAATGATATGTTATAACACATTTTAATTATTTAAAAAACCCCAATATATACATGTAATATAATATTATTTCAATAATAAATCCTCTAATCTTCCAAAAATAAATTTAGACGTACACATGCTCCCAAAAAAATTGGAATATACAATGAAATATAAATTTGTAACAATTAAAAAAACCCAAAATATAATTTTCAACTAATTAAAATTTTACAATAAATATTTTTCAGACAACTCTTGAATTTTCTTTGTAGAATAATTAATTTAAAAAAAAAAAATCCCTGAAACCCTTTCTTTAAAAGAATGTTTGTACATCTTCCATGGCTGCAGCCCTTCTTACGAAGAGCCTCGAAAGAATCGCAGTGCCGGACGCCTGTGTTATCGCTCACTTAAATACAGTAATTCCCAGTAAAAACTCGTAGCTTTGTAATTGCAGAGCTCAAAATCACTACTTTGCCTTCGTAACAAAGCTCACTTCATGGCAGTTGCAAATACAATTACATATACGAATAAGGTGCAGATGAGGGCGAACAAAAGCTTGGTAACAATATAGAAACTAACAGGCAACTCAAGCGGCGCCGCGTACAGAGCAGCGGCGCATTGCACATCATGAATGGTAAGATCTCTTTTCACTTCTCGGTCAGAGATAAATTTGTACATAACAGCCTCGCTATCTTGCGCGTGCCCTAACCCTATAATATGCCCTATTTCATGCAGCGCTACGCTCTGCAGATCAGTCCAAGGAAAAGACGACATCTCTTCAAGGCCATCCACATTCCAATATTCGGCGGCGTCAAAATGCAGTCTACCGTCTGGCGGAGCGAAGGAGTGCGCCAGCTGGCCGCCCGACCGTCAAATGGAACGCCGTCGCCATGGTCGCCTGTGGCGAAACTTATTTTGATATTCGCTTGTTCGCTGTCTTGCGTTTCCACGAAATGGAGCGGCGTGACGGCGGCCCATGAGTCGAAGGCCGCGGCTATGCTAAACCTAACTGCTGCACTGGATGGCCTTAAGTTGGCGTTCTGGATGTCTGATAATACATAGGTTAAATTTGTGGAACACCATTTCGGGGAAAGGCCGAAAGACACAGTTGTGTTCAGAAAAAAGCTACCGCAACTTTTTGGAATTCGACGGAAATGATAATTACTGGGCGCTGATTTTGCCACGACTGGTGTTGAAAGCATCGAGCACAATGTCATAAATGTAAGTATTACCTTTGCCTCCATGTGATTGAATATTTTTCTCAGGCCGATGTGTGTGCTCTGATAAAATAATGGTGATTTTGGGCATGAATTCATGCCGTTTGTTTTTTTTTTTTTTTTCGTTCGGGAGGATTTTACTGTATTTTTCTGCTTTTAGTTTTGATATATATTGATTTTAGCCTAACTATAAATAGAATCAAATATGATTTAAATTCATTAAAAAAATCAAGACTTAATATTAGTTAAATAAATTAAAAACTCAAAAAAATAAAAAAAATTAAAAAAATTGACGCTTTATAATTAACTATAAAAAGAAATGAATGTCTTTTTATTTTAGATTTTCATAATTAGATTTACTATGTTATATCTAATTTTATAATTTATTTTTAATTAAATATTTATCTACATTTATTGATTTTATTTGTGTTTTCTTTTTATATGTGTATTTCACAACAAGGTGTGGTGGAAGATGATAGCAGTAAAAATGATGATGTCGAGGATGTCGAGGAGGATGTTAATGTCATGCTTCAAGACTTAGAGGAATCCATCCCTACTAAAGAGCACAACGAAGACAAATTCCCCAATAGTAAGGTCCAAGATCAACACAACATCATCCTTGACGAAGAGTCAATATTGTGTGTTGGAGATGTGTCTATAATTGCAAATGATGTCCAATAGCCATCCACCCAATTTTCAGTTATGGAAGTAATTACATTATGTAATATTGATTTACGATGTATGGAAGTGTTTGAATCAAGTGATGATGATTTGCAAGAAAGATTAACCCCCAAGATGAAGAATTTGAGGCTTATCATGAAAACCCTAGTGATATTGGAGAGATGAAGGTTATAACCTATATAGTGGGGAATGAGGATGCCTTAATTCAAGATCAAGGAAACTTACACTCAATGGTATGGGATCCAGGAGAATATGTCTTTGATGGAGCTACTCTCACCGTTGACTATAGATTGTCCATCCCTTACATGCCAAAAAAATAATGGTTAAGCTAGATCATGAGTAGGCATGAGATTTATCAAAGGCTTGATGGAGATCTGCAAACTAATAGAGAGTCACCCAAGATGGGCCACACAACTTCTAGTCCCCTTTCCCCTTACAATAATTGTTGACATGAGGGAAGATAACTCCATGATGATACACATTGGTTGCATAGAGGTTGATTGGGAAAATTTTGAACTCCTTTGCTCCAAGATCAACGAGCTTGTTGTTGGGTTAGTGTGTAGTCATGAAAAGAATACTTCTAGTTCTCGCACATGGTTGATACAGGAGAGGACAACATGAACATTGAGGGACAATGGATGCATTCATCAAGTTGCCACTTCACTACACCTAAAGACCAAATGGAAATAGTCACCTAGAGAATTTTGATGCTAGATGAAGGTAAGCGAAATGGGAGTTGTTTTGATGGTAAATATTTTTTGACTAAGCTTAGTATGGTATTGTGGGTTTAGAGCTACAATAAAATTGGAGGGTTCATGAACAATGAGATACCCCAAATTTTGAGCATCACAAAAGTTGAGTGATTGGTTGCCATTTTGGTGAACATTTGATATGCAAAGACTTCTATATGGAGTTTCAATGGGCAACAACTACAACCCTATTTAAAGGTGAGTCATCTATCGGTTGTTGTACTTGGTCTAGCTTGGACCAATAATGTGTGAATATTGATTTTCCAAGGCTACCATTGAACAAATAATATCATCTCGAGCTGAGGAGGCATGGTGTTTCCATTGAAGGAACCTGAGGAACCATAAGGATATTCCAGGGATTTAAATTTTGATGCATGTTAGGGTAGCACAATAGGAGCAGGATGGGATGATTGATCTCCAACAAAAAAGGAGGTTGAGTTATGATAGGATGGTATCCTTACATCACAATGGAGGAATACCCAAGACAATGATGGACCTAATCTCCAATCCTAATGTTGTTGTTATCATTATTAACAACCACCCCATTACCTCATTAGCATTCACACAAGTGATTTTGTAGGGATTCCTAGCTACGATGAAGAGAAATTTATAATTAGTAGCTTCTAATGGAGAGTTCTTAGTTTGTGTATGGTTGTTTATCACTCTTACTTTAATCACACATGGCTGAATTTTGCATAGATTTGTCATACTTGCAACTATTATGGTACTTTGATGTTTGAAGTTATTGACAATATTGGAGTGATACATTTTGAGAGAATTTCCTTGCATCATAATTTTAGTAAAAAGGTTTTGTTATGGGGGGGAATCATTCCATCCATCCTAACACTGATGTGGATACAATGTTGGGTGAATTGTGATTTATTCCTAGTTCAAGGGTACAATCACAAAGCTTAGCTAGATGTTTGGGATACTTCATCACATAAGAATAACAAGTGGGAACATCAACATGACAACATAGTAGATGGACACATGGAATGAAACAATGTGTATGTCATAGGAGAGTTAAACATAATATGGAGCATGCCAAGGATGCATCTTATATGAGAGTCCATTATAGAGTTGAAATCCAAGGAAAAGGAGGTAGAAATTCTAGGCATTGAATGAGGAGATTCCATGTAGCGGTCATGATGAAATACCATTAGGTGATAAACATAACTTCTTCCAAAGGTAAGATGCTTAACACTAATGGTATTTGGCCTATTTTGGTCATGCTCAATATCATGCTTCTAAGTTGGCCACCAAAGGGGATACATATTGAATGGAAATTTTTGGTTGAGGAATATCAATTTGACACAGTTGGGATGAGTCAGAGTATGGTTTCATATTTTAGATCTACCACCCTCAACATCTCTAGTAACTCCCACACTTTCTTAGCTACCAAAGAAGAACTTCCAACCACATGGAGAAATTCCTAGATCACGATCATTATTGAGGTATTTGCAACTAGTATAGGGTGGTTACTAACCATTACAATTCTGATTTTGAGTGAAGAAATGCAGTATTTTAGGGATGTTTTTGTGAAGGTCCTTTGGCCTCATCTTGTGTGTAAAAAGTATCATCCTTTGGAAATATTAAGTGCTAATATTTCAGCTTATATATCATTGTTTGAAGGGAGATTTCAAGCCAAATATGATCGTAACAACAATGTTCTAACCCATATGCAATTTAATATGAATTATCTTTTGAGTGGTGAAGTTTGGGGAATCATGGTAAGAATCTTTAGAGTCTAAGTAAATCTTATAACACCAGTTTGAAAGAGATGAACGTCATAGTTGATATACGGGTAAGTGCACGAAGTTGAGTCCACGAAACGTGGAAGTTTTTTGCCTTAGCCAAAAAATTGAAATCGGCATCGACAAAACGGGATCCCGTTACGGTTCGGGATCCCGAGCCTGAGACCAAACGGGATCCCGCTTTTTAAAAATCAGGATCCCGTTTCCCGTCGGACTCCGAACCAAAGGAGACAGATAGGGATCTCGATTTTTAATAAACGGGATCCCGATTTGTAAAACACGGGATCCCAATTTATAAATAACGGGATCCCGAGTTATATAAATCAGGATCCCGTTTCATACTGTTATTTATTTTAAAAAAAAACAACAGTTTTCACTGCTACGAACAGGACCCCGAGTGGCTTGGCGACAGCGACCTCAACACCAACTACAGGTACCCCACTTCTTCGCATTTTTTTGGTTTGAATTGAAATTTTAAAAGAAATACGTTAATTTAGCATGTTTTTTTTTCAATTTATGTCACGTTTTAATTTTTTTTTAATTGTTATATTAGAATTCAATAGTTGTCAAATTAGATGAAAACTTGCAATGAAATTTAAACGTTTTTTAATAAAATTGAGAAATAAAACCTTGAATTGAGTTTTAGAAACAAATTTTAACTGTTAAATCTTAAATTGTTCGATTAAACCCCAAAAAAATTGATTTTGAAAACCCTAATTGAAACAAAACAAAAAAATTTGCATTTCAAAACCCTAAAGATCGAAATGAAATAAAACATCGCATTTACAAATCCACATCGAGCTTTTTGAAACCCTAAATTCAAATCAAACGAAAAAAATTGAATTTGAAAACCCTAGTTTGAATTGAAACGAAAAAATTCATTAAAAACCCTAATTGTTTAAAACTGAAACCCTAAATTGAATTGGAACAAAATTTTTGTTAAAACCCTAAGTTTGCTAAACCCTAGACCCTAAACTGTAAAATCTAAACCCATAATACTAAAGCATTTGAAATTTATGAACCCTAGACACTAATCTTTCATTGGACATACCTAAAATTATGTAGGTTCAATGTCAAGAATGGGTCTATTTGGTAGATTTATGAAAACTATTTTGAATATCTAGAATGCCATAAAAGTATAATTATAGCAATTCCAATTGGAAACACTTCCAGGTACATATATATCCTAGATAATAATCCACCCATCCTCAATCATAATGGATTATTTGGCAATTAAGAGAGATTCAATTTAACCATAAAATTACCTATATTTTGATACTATATAGATTTATGTGGAAGGATAGAAATGCATCAATATGCTTTGTGCCATATTTTATGAATATTAATATTTAAGAAAAATCTAGATAAGATTGACCTAAGTAGATGATTTATGTAAGGGCTTTTTAGTGAACAAGTGACACACCATGGAGATAGGGATGGTATTTAAATTCTTATTTATAAATATAGTGTACCCCCTTTAAATTTGTATTTGGTTTTTATAATGAGTTGAAATTATCAATGTGTTACATAAAAGAAATTTGTGCTTAGATATATTTAAATTAGATAATAAAGATATAGTTATATAAAATAGGGAATCCAACATGAGGAATAAACCTTTAATGTGCCATTGTGTGCATCTAATTTATGCCAATGATTTAGTAAGAGTGATCGTCTAAGAGGATGAAATAAGCCTTGAAAAATTGTAAGATCTAACACTATTTTAATGTAGTTTTATATGTGTGTGCATGTCCACTATGTTTTTTGAGTTTATGTTAATGTAAGATAAGGAGGATTGGTGGATATATTTGAAATCTAAAGAAAAAACAAAAATGATGTGAATATATAGATATATATTTGTAAAATGATTCTTTAACTTATCTATATTAAACATTGTATATTATCTCTATATTACTATCATGGCTTGATTTTCATTATGTCTACTAAATGTTGCTATATTTATTCATTGTTGTAATTAAATTATAGGGCTCAATGTGTAATCTATTTTACATCAAATTTTATAGTAGACTTATAATCCTAGAATGTTTGTAAATTTAATAGCTAACAAATAACTTGATAGGTGCAACTAAAAACCAAAAAATGTGGTTTGATTTATCTCCATTAGGCTGGAAAGCTAAAAAATCTACTAGGTTTATCCCTATTAGGTTGAAAACCCAAAAGTGTAGCTTAATAAACTTACAAGTGGTGAAAACTCACAAAAGCACTAGAAACTAATATTTGCAAAACTACCCTTGACATATCAAAAAAAGCCAAAGGTCACCATATGTCATACCTGTATAGGTTGTATAGTTATATTAGATACCTTATAGTATCTCCTATTGGTTAAATATGTTTGAAGATGACATTAGCGACACATCCCTACATTTATATGAGATATATTATTAACATGTCGTGTTACACATATGCTAAGATACTCAAATATGGATAAGGAGAACTAGGGAATATATATTAGAAGAGAAAGATATACTAAGCTATCCAATATTATATTTTTGTACTTAGTGTAGAAGAGAAATTCTAGACCAAGAATGCAAGTGCAAACTCAATACTCTACTTCTAATGAAAGGTAAATAAAATAATGAAAGATTAGAGAAGCATAATATGTTCCATAACATTCTTTTATGGCTCTAAATGTATGTGTTGAAGTTGCTCTTTGGTTCTCTAATGTGATAACATATACATACAAATTTTATCATATGGAAACATTTGGGGATGTCATTATTTTATAGAGTTGAGGGGAAAGGAATGGAGGACTAGGTTTTTTTGGAATCGAGGACTAGAATCATGAGAGAATTTTTGAATTTGAATTTGAGAGGGAAGAGAGAATTAAATGTAGGTGGTTGGGTTGATGGAGGGCTTGTGTTGACTTGATTAGGTAGATGGGAATAATTGAATGCTAATTTGAATTTGGATTGAAGGTAAGTTGGAAATGAATGGCTATGATTAGTCTAATTGATTTGATGGCTAGGATAGATTATTAATTTCATTTTAGATTTGATGAACTGGAAGTAAGTTACATTAGTTTGAGTTTGGATTGGTGATTTGGAATTATTTTAATTTTAAGCTATGGATGTGACATGATTATCCCCTTAATGGTTGATTAAAAGTTAGGATTTGGGGATTTTAGCTAATTAAATAATAAACTCTAAAGTCTAAACCGTAAACCCTAAAGCCATCATTTTTTCTTAGGCTCTTAATGAAATTTGGTTGTCTTAGGCAACTCCACCAAATTTCATTACCTTATGCCATGCAATTGTTTCCTAGGATCTTGCAGCATGTAGATCCCCTTAAGCTATCCTATTACCTTAAACCCCAAACTCTAAAGTCTAAACCCTAAACCCTAAAGCCATCATTTTTTCTTTAAAGGCTCTTAATGAAATTTGGTTGCCTTCGGCAACTTCACCAAATTTTATTCATTTGAGCCATGCCATTTTCTCCTAGGACCTCA
>VDFB02322083.1:26321661-26385483 GCA_007258455.2 Sequoia sempervirens | reverse complement strand
CGCTATCTTGCCAACGGGTTGAAATCAAAACGGTAGATCCCGACATAACATCGATCCTCATGAAATCCGGATCCCGTGTTATAATCGGGATCCCATTTTTTGAAATTTGAATTTGGTTTTGCATCGTGGGCGGGTTTTTGCCAAGGTTTTTGGTTTGGGAAAAGCTTTGGAAGTCCGAACCTAAGCCTTCAACCTGGTTTGACCTGCAAATTGAAGGCCCTAACAATGTCAAAGCAAAATATCAACTTTGGACATATGGCTGACGACCTTTTTTCGAAAATTTTCTGACAAAATGAAAACCCATTTTAGATCAAACAATGCAGATTCTAAATATATAATTTGTTTTGCAATTGAATTATTATTTGTATTTTTCAATTAATTTATAATAAAATTGGTGCATAAACTTTAAATATCAGAGTTTTTTACTATTTGAATAACTTTTGATCAACATAACATTTTGACAAACGGATTGCACGAGAGCAAACTTCAGACAATTCTTTTCAATTTAAAAAAAAAAATCAAAAAATGATAAGTTTAGGTCATCTTATGCATGTCGTACATGACGATTTTTCAAAACAACAAATTTTCCTAATAAAAAATTAACAAAAAAAAATATTCAATAAAAAATTACAAAAAAATATCAAGAGCAAGGTTCAATGAGTCATAAAACTTTTCCCAAAGGATTTAGAAAAATACGATAATTTAAGTCAAAATATGGATGTCGTACACGTGCATGGTATGGTACAAAAATGACTTTTAAACAGTGGTTTTTTGAAATGCCTATTGAAACTCAATTTGTACAATCTGGTATTGAAATAAATTATATATTTGGAAACTAGACTCCGAGCACTACATTTTATGATTAGTGACTTTTTTAAAGATTTCATCTCTAAGTGCTTCAAATTTTAAGGTCAAATGTGTCAAATACTGAAAATCAGGGAAAACACCCACTTTTCGGCCAAAAAGTGGACTCAACTTCTTGCACACACCCATACATTGGTCACATTTCTTTGAAAGGTACATTATAGAGATAAAGTTTGAGGGAAGGAGTCCATACAGGTGTATTCAATTATAGATTTGTGTGATCTTCACTTTGATGCTATTGGTGGAATATTTTCAAGCATTGTATAGTTGTTTCTAGCTTCTATGTTAATTTTGTAAGAGATATTCAATGTTGCAGCTATTTTACCATTTTAACATTGTTGATTTTTAGGGTTTTTATTTTAGACTATTGAACTATCAAACATATTCAATTGTCATATTGCAGATTTTTTGATCAGTTTCATGAACCATGTTGTTTTTGAAGGGGGTCGCCCATTGGAGGTGCAAAAGATAATTGTTTCAACTACAACACTACTGTATTCGATGAGGTTTGGGACAAATTTAGTTGTTGAAACTTCATTTCACCTTGTATGCAACCTGAGTGGTCCAAACTCATAAAGGTTCTAGCCTATAGTATGACGATATGATCTAGTGGAACTTAAGGGGGTTATTATTTATAGATCAGAGTGGCACAACAAAAACATGGTGGCAAATGCATAAAGTTGCACTTGGCCTTATGAGAGTTTGTGGATCACCAACATATGGATATTTGGTCATCTTCATTGCTTGAACCAAGTTGAAGAAGGAAAGGTATAAGATCCATATTACATGGGAATTATAGTGGGGTTCACGATATTGGCATGTAGACACTTGAATATTGAGGCTTTGATGGGACTCTTTTGCAGAAGTTGCATCATCTAATGTTGAACACCCAGAATACTGAGAGGGAAGGGTGAAACAGTATTCTCTTAAACCATTCAAACATCAAACATCCAATCACCAAAGCATATTCAACTATAATTTAAAGAAAGAAATCATGAAACATTAACAACACAACATAACACATAAACACCAAGATTTTTACGTGGAAAACCCAAAATGGGAAAAACCATGGTGAGGGTTAGCTCACAATATATTATAACCAATTATAGTATATTTACAGAAGTTCTCATTGCAGGTGGACTCCCTTTCCAAGTGGACTCACTACCCATAAAGAAAAAGATCAAAGAGAGATGGTGGCTCACAACCTATTTTGAACTGTTACAATTGTATCTATCATATACATGAAATATAGTTCCAATGAAGCTCAATAAATTGATTTTACACACTTCAATCTGATTTAGATCTAACACTCTTCTTTTCTTTGCATTCAGATCACTTCAATCTTCTACTTAACATTCACAACTTAAATTCGTACTACTCTGATAATGTTCGCATGTAGGACTTGCAACACACACAACAACCTCTAAAACACTAAAAATATCTAACATATATATCCACTTCAAGCATAACATTAATTAGGTCGGCCTAATTAGATGTAACACTCAAAATATAACTTTTTCGGCTCCAAACATTTCATACATATCTCGCACAAAGATTCAAAAACTCAAAATAACTTAAAATAGGTCGGCATGGACCTATATTAGGTCCGACATAAAACTACAATACTTATTTAACCTTCGCATACCTTCAAACATATTAGGTCAGCACGACATAAGATCTAATAACAAAATCCTTCAACTGTGTATCCACATGCAGACACGTGGACCTCAAAACTCGATGCCAACTGAAATTCCTACACAAATGCCATCTGTCAACATCTCCTTAAATCCACAAAGCTAAAAAATTATCCGTGGAGAGGTGCAGAATCTCCCACACAAATGCACTATACAGAGAATAACTATGATTTGCCAAATCAACTTCTGTTACTCATATATTTCAATCCACTATCGAAAACATGATGAAAACTTGGAATCAGATACATATAACATCTAGAAAAATAATGTTAGAAGTGTAGAGTGAAACCTTCATTTGCGGATAGGTGTAGACCCAAAAATTGAAGCACTGTTACCTAGAGTTAACAGAGTTGACACTTAGTCGATTTCCCATTACAACCATCTTTACCGGGCCAAACCACTTAGCAAAAATGCCTTCCACAAAACACTCCAAAACTTGTTAGAGCCAACCACAATGATTCATATCATGATCTTCATATTCGAATACAATGTTGACGTCAATGACAACACTATAATGCTCATGTTGCCAATAGCATCATCAATGAAAAATTTCTCATTCCTTCAACAATCTCCCCCTTTGTCATTGATGGCAACATGCCAAAAAAATATCTCCTAACTTCTCCAAAACATTCTCCCCCTTTGACATCAAGGGAAAAGGGTGCCTATACAACTATTATGTCTTTCACCAAAACTCCCCCTGAGAAATGTAAGCATATATACAAACTAAAATGATTGAATTGACTCCCCTTGAGTCATGTACCAGAGTAAAAACCAAAAATTGTACTGGAAAACAACTCTACATAGTCCACGTATATACAAAGAATCTAAATAAAAATATTGAATGCGTGAAAAAGTGAGAAATATGTCAATCAAAGGAGGTTGATGCCTACAACTTCTATACATGGGCTTGCCATGCTTGCCTACCTTCTTCCCAATCTTTCTTTGCTCCTGCAAGCAATCTGCATTGTGTTTTAAATTCTAGTAGTAGATCTTCTCCTTCTTCTGAAGTGTCGGGTATCAAATTCATCTGCTTAGCTTTGTTGATACTTAAAAAGGGCTTTTGAAACAAGTAATAGTTTGGGATTGACCAAGTCCCTTATTTCTCCAAACTGTAGAATGATGTGCTCTTTCTGGGCTTGCAATTGAAATAATTTCTTATGCAGATCTTCAATGATGTTCCTTGTGTCTCCAGTTAGGTCGAGTGCTAGATCATAGGCACTTGAGGTAGTGTTGATTTGAGACTCAATGGAGTCCATTCCCTTTCTAATGCTTTTTGTGGCCCCAGGCCACTTCATGCCATATTGATACATAGCCTTTTCCTTGAATCAATACATCCTTGTGCATCCTTCAACAGTTCTAAAGACTTTTTATGTGCAAGATCCCATTTCTTAGTTATTTCCAACATTTTATTATCATTAATTATTTTCTCAACCTCTTTCGTTGCTTCATCTTTAAGTCCAGAGGCATACACCTTACAAGAATCAATCAACAAATTTTTTATTTTCCATACCAGATAGTGATGTATCTATATTTATGTCGAGTATGGTCTCTTGTAATGATTTTACCTCTTCCTCCATCAGTTCTCCACTTCTTTGGTGCGTCTCAATAATTTATTTTCTAGTGGGTTCAAGGAATACATCTCCTAGTTGTAGCTTGTGGAGGGGAGAGATCTTATCCAAACCCACACTACTCTATTGCATCAACAATTGTAGTAGTTGTGATGACACAACAGGTTGGAACTTGGGCTTCATACTTAATAGATTCTTGAAGGAATCTCTAGAGGAGCCAAAAGATTTACCAGAAGGCTTTGTAATTTCTACAACCTTTCCCTTTAGGTCCTTTTCCTCAACATTTTCAAAGTCTATTGTTTTCTCTCTTTCTATTTGTGCATCTCTGGATGCATCCTTATCTTCATCTTTCATTTCTT
The DNA here is from genome assembly GCA_007258455.2 of Sequoia sempervirens. Classification (NCBI taxonomy): domain Eukaryota; kingdom Viridiplantae; phylum Streptophyta; class Pinopsida; order Cupressales; family Cupressaceae; genus Sequoia; species Sequoia sempervirens. The sequence goes on along the minus strand of VDFB02322083.1, from coordinate 26,380,998 downwards.
GCTCTTCTTTCTTCTCTTCATCAACATTTTTATTGTCATAACCCTTGTTTTCTTCCTCAACAAGGCTTTCTGTGTTAACTGGAGGAGTAGTTCTTTTTGGTATCAGAGGAGTAGTATTCTCCTTTGCAATGTCTTCTCTGATCACTACTTCCTTAAAATATTTTTCTACCATGTCCTCTACTTCTAGAGGTGTGTTGTCTTGTGCAATTTATTCATTTGCATCATGCTCATGTTGAGCATCATCTGTTTGCACATTTTCTTCAATGTTCAATTCCAAAGTAGGAGTTTCCTCATTCACTTCTTCTTCATTCACTAGTGTCATGCTATTTCTTCTACTTTTTCAATGCTCTCCTTTCTAAGTCTTTCAAGATCACTTTGATCTTTATCCATAAGGGTTGTCACCCTTTGCTTAGTTTGTAGCTCTTTGCTGAATATAGTAGCTAAAGTAGCTATGTCATCCTTGGAGAGAAGAGACCTTATTCTTTCCAATGTTTCTTCCTTAAGCCTTGCTTTTTCTTCTACAAATTTTTTCTTCTTTCTAACAAAACATTCCATAAGTCTTCAAGTATTTGCTTCTTGATGTTTCTCATGTCGACCTCAAGGACAACAATTTTTTTTTTATGATAGCCTCAACAATGGTGGCCTTATCCACCTCATCTGCTTCCTTGTATAGGGTTGCAGTTTCTCCCAACATCTTATTTTGCAGAATACTATTGAATAATGCCTCTAGTTTCATAGGTGAGTGAGGTCTTACCGGTTTTAATTGTTTTAGTCCTTTTCTTTCATCCAAAGTCTTCTTTTGATTTGTTTCTTTTCCTTTATTTTTCTCCAGTGAAACCTTCTTGGTGGCCTCTTTCTTCTTTTCCCTCATATGAATAAAAAATTTCTTCTTTTCTTCTCCAATCTCCTCTTCACTATCAGTATCAATAATGCCAAATCTTCTTCTTTTTACATTGGCTTCACCTTGTGAAGCATCACTTCTCCTTCTCCGAACCAACTATGGTCCTTTTTCTTCCATTTTCTTTTCTTCTATTACGTTGACACTTATATTCTTCTCTCTCATTTCTTTTTTCTTTACTCTTCTCTTGGCAGGTGGTGCAATAGTGGTTCTCTTCTTCTCAACTCTTGTAGTTTGCACTACTAGAGGGGATTTCTCCCTTACTGGAGGGCTAGCAATGTTTTCCTTTTGTTTCCAGTAGAGGGCATAGTTCCAAAGGAATTATGAATAGAGGGAGGAGAGGTAGTAGTTCTACCTGATCTACTTAAGCTGGATCCTCCTATACCACTTGATTCTCCTTTAGCTTTCTCCCTTGCATGCTGCATTTTCTCTCTAGAGATGCCCATTTCCTCTATAATCTCTTCTACCATCTTGTTGACCTTCTTCTAAAATATTGGTTTCTTTTGTCCCATGTGTACCTCCATGGATTTGTTTACATATATTTCATATCTTTGCTTTGATGTATCCTTAGGACTCTTCAGTAAAACATCAACTAAACCAACATCTTCCTCAGTTATTTCATATCCCAATTCAAGGATCCACACAGATCTTGGTTCTACTGCTTCCATGATGCATTGGTTTGTTGACACCAAAAATGTGATGTCATTCTCATATTTCTTTACCAGATTCCTTGGGATTCTATCTCTGGATTGCATCTTCTTCTGGAAAACTGAAAAAGAAGGCTATAAGAGCCTCATCCTGAGCATTTATGCCATCAAGACTCCTCATGAAATTTGCAATCTAATGTGTTATTGGTCTTCCTTTCAACCAAGTTATACTTTTTGTTCTAGGAAGCTCCTTCAAGAAATAAAATAGAAAACATACACCAAAGTACCATATTTAAATGCATATTTCTTCTCTTTGATCTGGCTCAAGTTTTCCATCAATTGTTGCCTTAGCAACTCACAAAGATCATAGTCTACACCTTTTTCTACCATCTCATATGCTACATTAATTGTGGTGGCAGATACTGAATTTTCCCTGTTTGTAAAATAGATCTTGTAACCAATTACCATTGCAACATACCTCACAATTGGGTTTCTAATTGTGCTATCAGTTAGAGCTCTCTTGTCATAGGTTGCACCTGTAAGTTCCATAACCACTTCATTCTTAATATATTTCAACACGAGAATAGGTTTGGTGGAGCAAAGACTTGTAACCTCTCTTATTGCATCCTTTGTTATCATACCGGGCATGTCAGTCCAAACAAATTTATCATGAATTCTGCTAAGTGGCATTCTAACCCACTTGTCCTCATGGCAGAAATTCAGAAACCATTGCCATACATTCAATTTCTTTGCAAATAGGTTTTTGTATTCGAGTTTTAGGGAAAAATCTTCTCCAGTTAAATCATTTTTCCACAAATCTCCTAGCTTACTATGATTGTATTAATCTATTTTCCCATGAATACAGATCCTAATATCCTCAATTGGTAAAACCGCATAAGGAATATGAGAAAATGCACCCAATGGGTCGTCTTCTATGAACTTCGTAGCATATTTCTTGAATTTAGGTTGTGGTTTCTCTGCTACTTCAATAACCCTCGGTGTAGCCATTGTAAAGTGTATTCAAACTACTTTCAAATATTTCTGAAGACTAGGGTAAATAAGATTCGTAAATACCTTTTGTTTTGCTTGCCAAACTAGGGTTTCAATGCATTGAATCTCAATCTGCCTTGATCACTTTGAACTCACGCCTTCGCTTCTTTGCTTCCTCTTGAATTATTTTGTGAAATGAATTTTCCTTAGTGAAATCACTTATAATCCTTTGATCCGACTTAATTTTGCATTAAGTTCTTCAACCAATAAAGTTGTCAACCCTTCATCTGTATGCACAATCAACTTTTGAAGCTCCGCAAACTTCCACATTAAAATGTTTTCTTTTGCAATCTTCACCAATAGATCAAGCATGTTTATCTTCATGTCATATATCTTCGTGTTGAGGAATCAACACCTCTTCCCTAGCAGGGGACAACATATTTTCATTAAAGCTCCCCTTGAGCCAAAGCTCTTAACTTAGTTTTCAGAGGAACATCTACATCGGAGGATGGTACATATTCTTCCTTGACTTTTGTCTCATTCCTTCTTTCTCCAAATCTTTTCCATTTTCTTCTTTGTTCTACCGGATCAACCTTTTTCATTGGTTCACTCTTCTTTATCGGATTGTCTTTCCTTATATTTCTACTTTTGCAAAACTTAGCAATGTGTCCAGGCCTATTGCAATTGTAGCATATAACATTCTTATGAACAATATTTCTTCCATTCATTCTAGATTTGCATTGATTAACTTTGTGCCCAAATCCATAACATGCATAATAGTAGCCATTGAAAGATTGAATCATTCTACCATTGTTATATCCATTCATCATTTTATTTCAGCATTCACTAGCTCTATGACCAAATTTCTTGCATGTAAAGCATTGACCAATGAAGGATGGAATATTCTAATTCATTATGCTTCTGAATTTTATTGCTTCATATCCAAATCTATTGCAAGAATAACAAAAACCATTAAAAGATGGGTACCTTTGCACATTTGGCTGTCTAACCGGTGGTCTTCTAGCTTCATTCCTTTGATTCTGGATTTGCTTACCATTGTTCTTCTTATCTTCAATCTTCTTTGGTTCATTGATATTCCTATCTCATACCCTAATCCACCTTTGTCTTTAGCGCTTTTTTGAATTATAATCATCTCATCAAGATTTGTAGCACTCATTTTGAATTTGTCTTCATGAATACTTGCTTTCTCCAAATCTACTCTCAGATTTACCACTTCTTGTTCAAGCCTTGTACATCTGTCTAATTTTCTTTTCACCATTGTATTCAAACATTCTTCAATTCTTTTCTTTTCTTCAACTTGCACTTTCAGACCAGTGATGGATTCATTTGCTTGCTTCAATTGCTCGCTAACTTTCTTATGCCTTTCTTTGAACTTCTTGATTTGTTCTTTCAATTTTTTGATGCATTCATTTGCTTCTTTGATATTTTCTTTCATATCTTTGTTTTCATCTCTAGTTTTTTCTAGATCTTCAAGGGAAACTTTGAGTTCTCCATCTTTGTCGAGCATGCAATCTTCTTCTATGATTCCAACAGTAGGAATCTCTTCCAGAGGAGTAGGAAATTTTCTATCAACCATGTATTCAACCTCCAAGATATTCCCCAAGCGGTTAAGATCCTTCCAAAAACCAAGCTATGATACCAATTTTTAAACACCCTAAATACTGAGAGGGGGGGTGAATCAATATTCTCTTAAACCATTCAAACATTAAACATCCAATCACCAAATCATATTCAACTGTAAGAAAGAAAGAAAGCATGAAACATTAACAACCCCACATAACACATGAACACTAGGATTTTCACATGGAAAACCCAAAATAGGAAAAAACGTGGTGAGGGTTATATTAAATATATTAAATAATGTAATATTAATGGTCATCTTAGTCGTCTTTAGTTAGTTTAGATAGTTTCTAAATTTTTCTTCAGTCTACGATCGTTTCTTTTAGAAACATTGTCTCTTGTAAATCTATTTAAGGAACTTTCGTTCCTCTGTTTAATACATCGAATAATTTACATCTCATTTTGTAACATGGTATTAGAGCGGGTCTGGGTCTGACTCCCTCACGAGAGGACTCAGGATTCTAGGAAGGTTTAAGAAATTTTGTGAGAAGAATTTCGTGGGCTTTGCTTAAGCTATAATTTGAAAAAAAATTATCTGCAAATCAAAGGTCTCAATTTTGTCTATAAATCGTGGCTTTTCGTGAAGCGGGTTTTTTGTTGAAGCATTTTCCTTGGAGGATATTGTTTGGTCATGAGTGGGCATCTGTTCTAGTATTTGTCTGAGGGTTTCGCGACCTCCATCGTTGGGCATTTCTGAAGATTCGTGGGTGCACGTATTTTCCTTCCTGATCGTGTTTTTTCGTCTTGCCTTCCACGCGATTTGTTGTGTGTGCATGACATCAAGGGTGCCTTTTGCTCATGGTGGCGTCTGTTCTTTTCCCGTGCCACGACCTGCTCTTCTTCCCGTGCATCTTTCCTCCTTTTTGGCTTCTGCTCGTGTTTTTTTTCGGCGGCGTTTTCCAGCACGATTTTTTGGAACTTGTGGCTCTGTGTGACAATATCCTATGCGCGTCGAGGGCTTGTGTCATGTTCTTGGATGGATTTTTGCTTCCTTTTGGGCGTGTTTTTCTTCCTCTGGTGGCTAGGGTATTTTCCGGCTCGGTTCTTGTCTGCACGGGATTTTCTGGGCATCGATGTGTGAATGGGTTTTTTAATTAATTTTTTTTTTCCTAAAAAAAAACATGAATGGGTTTATAATTTTGTCCCATAAAACAATTATTTGTCGAGTTTTAATAATTTTGTCCATAAAAATTATTTTGGGGGTTTTTATAATTTTTCGCCCTTAAAAAAAATAAAATTATTTGGTGGGTTTTAGAATTTTTAGCCTTAAAAAATTATTTGTTGGGTTTATAATTTTTCTTAAAAATTATTTGGAGGGTTTTTTAATATTTTTTCTTGAAATTATTTTGTGAAGTTTTTTGATTTTTTCCTAAAAAATCATGAAAGGGTTTTACCGTTTTTCCTTAAAAACGATGTTTTGTATGTTGATCCGTGTTTCAAATTCCGTGCCAACTACTTGGATTCCTTTGTGGGTTTTTTTACCCTTTTTTCCAAAAAAATGATGCTTTGTAAACTTCAGATTCAGGGTTTTGCGATTTTGTCCTAAAAAATCATGGTTTTTTGCAATTTGTTCTGGGGCGTCGTGCTCATCTACAAAAGTTTGGAGGGTTTGCCGATTTTTACTCAAAATTGTGTTGTTCTCGATGTGTCCCTAGTGTGTCTCTGGCTACAGGGAGGGACAACTTTGTTACCCAACATCAGGTTGGATGTTTTGTGATTAGTTTTGGTTGTTTTCAGAAGTTCTACAGTTTCTGAGAGAGTTAGTGGCAGACTCATCTCAAGTGGCAGAGTTAGTGGCAGGCTCTTGTCTTTTGTGGTAGAACGTTCTTTATTTTTGTGGGTAGTTAGAATGATGACCATTAAGGGAGGGTATTAAATATATTAAATAATGTAATATTAATGGTCATTTTAGTCGTCTTTAGTTAGTTTAGATAGTTTCTAAATTTGTCTTTAGTCTATGATCGTTTCTTTTAGAAACATCGTCTCTTGTAAATCTATATAAGGAACTTTCGTTCCTCTGTTTAATAGATCAAATATTTTACATCTCATTTTGTAACAGGTTAGCTAACAATATACTATAACTAGTTATAGTATATTTACAAAAGTGCTCACTACAGGTGGACTCACTATCCAAATGGACTTACTGCCCACAAAGAAAAATATAGAAGAGAGATGGTGGCTCACAACCTATTTTGAACTGTTACAATTGCACATATCATATACATGAAATACAATTCCAATGAAGCTCAATAAACTGATTTTACACACTTCATCTGATTCAGATCTAACACTTTGCTTTCCTCTACATTCACATCACTTCAATCTTCTACTCAACATTCACAACTTAAATTTGTATTGCTTTGATACTATTTGCATGTAGGACTTACAACACACACAACAACCCCCTCCAAAACACCAAAGAGATCTAACATATATATCCACTTCAAGAATTACATTAATTAGGTCAGCTTAATTAGATGTAACACTCAAAATATAACTTTGTCAGCTCCAGAAATTTTATACATATTTGTGCCAAGATTCAAAAACTCAAAATAACTTAAAATAGGTCGACATGGACCTATATTAGGTCCCACATAAAACTACAATACTTATTTAACCTTCGCATACCTTCAAACTTATTAGGTCGACACGACATAAGACCTAATAACAAAATCCTTCAATTGTGTATCCACATGTAGACATGCGGACCTCAAAACTCGATGCCAACTAGAATTTCTACACAAATTCCATATGTCAACATCTCCTTAAATCCGTAAAGCCAAAAAATTATCCGCGGAGAGGTGCGGACTCTCCCACACAAATGCACTATACAAAGAATAACTATGATTTGCTAGATAAAATTCTATTACTCGTATCTTTCGATCCACTAGCCAAAAGATGATGACAATTTGGAATTAGTTACATCTAACATCCAAAAAAATAATGTTAGAAGCATAGAGTGAAACCTTCTTTTGTGGACCCAAAAATTGTAGCACTGTTACCCAAAGGTAACTAAGTTGACACTTAATCGATTTCCCATTACAACCATCTTCATCAGACCAAACCACTTAGAAAAAATTCCTTCCACAAACACTCCAAAACCTATTAGAGCCAACTACAATGATTCACATCATGATCTTCATATCCAGATACAATGTTGACATCAATGACAACATTGTAATGCTCATGTTTCTAACAACATCATCAATGGAAAACTTCTCTTTCTTTCAACATCTAACATGTGCAAGATTTAGACTCTCTGAACTTCACATCATTAACATGGAGATATTTGAGCATCCTAATTTGGAATGCTTGAGGGAAAAAAATCTTGGGGCAGGAGGACTTGTCATGTCCCCTGTGCAAATCAGGCGTCGAGGGTTGAGGGTATGGCTTGTCACATGCCAAGGAACCATCGAGGGTCAAAGATTTGAGGTGCAACCCGATGTGTACCTAGCTAGGAAAGATGATGGGGAGGTTGATCTATCAGGGGCGATGCATTCTAGGACAAAAAAGAATGGCATGAAAGGGGGTTGATGCGTCCCAAGATAGGAGGAACAATGGGGAAACTATAGTGTGTTGAATGATGATAAAAATTGTAGTTTGTGGAATGGTGGGAGAGTTTACAATGTGATGTGTGGATTTTGATTTTGGGCCTTGGGCCCATTTGGGGTCTTGGTTGACATGTTAATCTCCTGGGAGGGTAGCATATAAAAGGAGGGAACTTTGTTATTGTAATCATCCATGTTATGTTATATAATTGCTGGGAACTTGTGCTAAAAAAGTATTTCATGGATGAAAATCCATAGGAGATTGTGATTAATGGATGAAACACCATTGGTTGCTAGAATAAGAGGATAAGAAATCTTTTGGTTCTTTGGGAGCATTCTCTCTCAGGGAGTGCATTAGAACTTCAAGGATTTGCAAGAAATTTTAATTGTTTTATTAAGCATTATTTTTGCAAAAATGTATTTTTTTTTGCTACTATTGTAATAACCATCATAACAATCCCATTCACTATATAAATCATAACTATATCAATATATGAGTAGTGGGAATTTCTAAGTCATTTGTGTAGGATTGTCTATGTTATTGTGCTATGAGTATGATTATTTTTTATCATTCATGATTCAAATCTAATTATGTTTCTTGAGTATGTTATATTTATTAAATTTATTGTAAATGGATACGACATCATTAATGGTACAAGGAATTTTTTTTACATATTGAATGTTATAAGTCCATGTTATATTTGCATGAATCTATCATCTATTAACACTGTGAAAAGTTATCTTGATCTTGTATGAAGTTTGATGTAGTAATAGGGCTACCCCCAGGCTCCATAGAACCAAAAGAGCATGAGATAAATGTAAAAGTATCTTGTTCATTGGCCAACCTCCCAGTTATCTTGATAATAGAAACTCACCAATTCTTAAAGATCACTAGTGTTAGATTGGAGAACCAACATAATTTGCACACCTTCTCTATGTCTCCACATTCAAGTCAAAGTATTTTCAACTAATATACTTGAAAAAAATACTACTTCAATTATGCTTTGATAAATGTTTGAATTCATTTCAATTCTATTGCTACCTAGAAACAAGAACGTGGCCAAGGAAATAAGGAGTTTTCAAAACTTTTAAATACCAAATGATCTATCAACATTTTAATGGTTCATCGTAACCTGTTAGCTCTCGATGAAAGTTCAAAACCACTCCTCATGACTTAAAAGTATAAAATAATTTGTTATAACATTTATCAACATTTTGACGTCCTTTCACAACCTATCAATGAAACTAAAGACTTTCAAAACCATTGAAAATATTTGACAAAGTCTATGTAAGGAAGTTGAATAATTTTCATAATCTCTTAAAAGCTCTTCTAATAATTTGTATATTATATTTTGAGGAGGTTTCAAAACCTTGAAAACCCATTAAATGTTAAATAAGGAATTTGAATAGATTTTTTTATATTAATATGATAACATTAATATATAATATTAAGATTATATATATATATATATAATAGTATTATTAATTTGGGGTTCATCCTATAGTGCGATGGTCAAGTGGTGGCATTGTTGTGGCCACCAAGGTTCAAACTTATGCTAGGTCATATAATTATTATTGACATGCAATGTTGAGGCTACTATTGGTGTTCATGCCTTGTGTCAGACATTCATGCTCGAGGTCCAGTGCTTCATTGGGCTAGTGTGCTCATAGACCCAACACCCTTGCTGGGCGAGCACGACTGTTCGTTTGGGTCATGCCGAGGAGGAGGTTCCCCGTTTGTGGCCTCCAAAGGGTGTGGCCCTTCACAACCACTTTCACGAATAAAAAATATAATATTATTAATTATATATAATTTCATATTATTGTTTATATATAGTTATAATATACTATATAAATAATTATATATAATATATTAAATGTTTACTAATATTAATATTACTATATTGCATACTAGTGTATTATAATTTACTATATTATATAATTATTGTTATTATATTATATTAGTTATTATATATAATTACTAATATGAATTAGTATATTAATAATATTATATTATTTATATTAATTAATATATTATATATTAATATATTATTATACTATTACTAATATTATATATATTATATTATTGTAGTACACAATATTATACATATACTATATAATATTATATTATATATACTAATTATATACAATCTTATATTATATTAGTATTGTATATATAGTAGGTTATACTATTATAATATCTTATAATTAATATTTAATATTGTTCTATACTATAATTACTATAAATACATATGTTAATTATAGAATATAATATTAACTTATAATTATATGTTTGTTAATTATTATGATATTATGTTAAATTTTATTTGGTAAAAGTATTGACAAAAGTTATTTCGAGATTTTGGTATGTGATCTTTCATATTTATATTCTTTAAATTCTCATCACTATAATCTACATATTAGTCAAAACTTTGAATTTAAATAAACAATGCTCAAGGAAGATTTATGTAAATCCTAATCAACTAGGAAGTTGTTAAATAGGTACTCTGTAAGGGATTAATTAATTATCCCCAAAGCTCTTAACATCTCACTTAACACCATGTGTAAGATTATAGTCAATTCTATTACTTTTTGAATCTCTTTTTTTAGTTCATGTCAAGGGAATTATAGGCAAGGGCTTGCTTTTAACTAGTTAATAATTATTTTTCTAACCAATAAGAGCTCAAATATTTTTTCTATTCGAAAAATATTTGTCTATTGTCAATGTATAGATGAAAATATTTTTTCTTCAGTCTAATTGGTAGGATAATTTTACCCGATAAGGACGATTAATGCGCTTCCATTACAGTATTGGTGGTAATAGTGGCTGATGGAAAGGGAATGACAGATTGACTGAATGTGTTTGAAAAACCTAGAACCATTTTTTGGATTTTAATGTTTTTCTTCAATTTATATTAGTTTTGCATTATTTTTTTGTGAATTTTAGTCAAAAATAGGATATTTGATAGGTTTTTATTGCATTAAAATAATTGTTAATTTTGAATTTTTTTATCAATTAACAGGCTTCAGAATGGTTGATCCCAACCCCGCTGAACATGAAAACCCTAACCCCGCTCAAGATGAAAACCCTTCAAAGCCTCCTTCATCGTGACCGTTGTTTCCAAACCAAAATGTGCCAACAATACATGAATCTATTCATAGAAATTTAGATCAATTGAGAAATGTATGTCGAATCTATGAGACACTCCCTGAGCTATTAGACATAAAAAACACTTTAGAAACAATCATTTCAAATGTTCAAACTTTGGAAAATTAGCACAATAGATTTGCACAGTGGCGAGAGGAACAAAGACAATTTTATGTCAATGGGTCATCATATGATGACGTGAGTGTACTTATATTGACAAAGCCCAATTGGCCTAATTATTTATTAATCCCAAAATAGGACAACCCATAAATGTGTGGAAGCCAAAATTTTCAATTAAATGGTGCACACATAGAGGCATATTAGATAATTTTTGGAGACGTTGGTGGATGGTTTTTGATAAACCACGCAACAACAATCTTGACGTCCCTCAGTATTTTCTTCAAAAATTATATGCGGAGTTTGTCCTTGGGAGGCATGTCAATTACTTTGACATGCGATATTTTTCAGGGTGTGGGTAAAGGGATGCCACATGATAGACCTAGAGCACATCGAGCCACCCCAATTCTTCCTACTCCACCTATTGTTGTCCCAACTCCACTACCTTACCCTGAGATTTCTTTAGATGTAGGGAGCTAGAGCATTTTTCCCTTACATTCATTGAGTGATCATTTGGTCACATAGAGCCATCATGTTGCACAACCGTATGATGGTGCATCCCATCATAATGGTGATGCACCTGATACATCCCAACATGATGGTGATGCACCTATTACATCAGCTCTGCTAGTACACCATCCTCTTCGACACATATTTGTGTGCCCCATTATTGCATGACGTACAACAGTTTATGTTTGGGTCCTCTTCGATAGTCCATTGAGGCTCCCATAGACACATCCAACTATGAGGTTTAGGATATGTCGAATGTAGAAGTTGATAGAGCACAGAGTGGACCATTTGCAGGAGAGACATCGGCTGCCAGGGACGATGTGGGAGCACCAACTGTAAGACTTAAAGTAATTTCATAGTGTGTTTTATCTAAATTCTTTCATATTTTATAAGAGATTTGTACTAATATATGTTTATGTGCTGAAATCTTTAACAGTTGCTGATAAAGGACCAAATTTCCCAAATGCCTGGGAGGCTCCACAATCAGCCATTTCATTTGGCATAGGGACTCAGTATACAATATTATTTAAATTGTTATTCACATGTTAATTTTTGAAATCTATTATGTTTAAATACATGTACTATATAGATTGACAGTCTAATGCAATCTTGTCTTTTTATGCAACAACCTGTTCTTTTACAACCATGTTGACTAAGCCTGACCCATTGGATGAAGCTGCACAATAGGTATATCTATTTTTTATATTCTCAACATTATGATTATATGTGCATTTGCATTTAAATTGTGTTACATTCTTGTCAATTTTATATAGGAAACCAACTTAGCTGCTTCATCCACCATGAGCCCATCTAGTGTAGAAGTATCACAACAGGTATGCGTTTATTTTATATTGCGGATATTTACGTTTAGATAGGAGTAGATATATGTTTAGTAAATATGATTATTTATCAATGTAATTATATGTTAATTTGTATCATTTTTATTTTGCTTGCTATAGTCCTTTGCCCAACTTAGCATTGTGACGAGTGTGGGACCATTTCTTTATACGAGGACTCCTAATCGTCCTAAGGGAAAATCATATGCGAATCATCTTGCAAAAATGAGAGCAAGACTTGAGGTAAACAAGAATTGCATTATTGATATAATATAGTACACGTATAGTGGTTTTGATGTTAAATTCATAATTTATAAATGATAACATATAAGTTTCTATTTACTAGTCTATCTTGTCAACCATTCACATACTTAATCTAGTTTGTGGTTTGAATTGTTATTGTGCAGGAAGCTTCAGAGCAACTAAGTTCTTCAAGGAGGCTTGATTTTGATGGTCCAGTACACAACTAGGATTTGATATAGATTGATATGTATTTAGGGTTTGATAGATCTTTGGTGCAGGAGCACCTAGGAAACACTAGGCAATTACACTAGGCAATTAGGAAAACTAGGATGAATTTTTGTTTTTAATGTGTTACCATGAAGGTCATGTTGACCATTGAGTAGAGGAGATAGCTTAGGGATGTGTTTGATCTCTAGGATAGAAATTGAGGAAGGGTGGATGAGTTTAGAAACTCATTTTACTTAGTTTACTAGAAATTGGAAAAAGTTGCAAAATGGTGCATTTTGCAACTTTGCCACAATGTAACTAACATGTCTGACCAAGGGGAGGCATAACTACTTTTTTTTCCTATATAGGGTGTGCCTCAACCTGAGAGCAGGGTTGGAAGCATTTTACTTTGATTGGAATTTTTGAATTCAATAAAAGACAGTGGTGTTTTAGTGTGAATTTCTAGTTTTTTCTAAAAGCAGAGCTTTAATGGATTGAAATTGTTACTGTATTGTACGTAGGATGTAGTGTACTAATAGGTTAAGCCCTGTGTGGTAGCAATTTAGATTTCTAGTTCAGTTTCAAGCATTATAGTAGGTAGTTGTTTCTTTGCATTTGCTGATCTGACAGTTTGTTGGTAGAAAATGGAGGTTTAGGTCACATTCCCATTGTACATAATGTACAGCCTCTTGGGAATTGTGACTAGACTCCATGATTGTAAATATGGTAGGGTTAGGAGTCATTAGAAGTTAGGGTATCACTGTGGGAGTCTTCTCCTAGGCAAGCCAAGAAGTGTCCGGCTAGGGAAGACAAGGAGTGCAAAGAACTTTGATTTGCAGGGGTGATCATTTCCTGTCAACTCACAGTGTGGAGAGGGTAACCAGATGCCTTGCAAAGGCTTAGCATGGAAAGGAAGCTCCACCAATCCATTTGGTGAGAGAAACTCCTAACAATCTGCTGTGTGGTTAGGAAATGGCTTAAAAAAATGGCCTAATTTGCTAATTGAGGGTTATGGCTGTGTACGGATAGTTGAGGGTTAAGACCTCAAAAATATTTGAGGGATGGCCATAAGGATCAAGAACCCTAAGGGAAGATTCTATGTTCTTTGGGAAACTTAGGAGAACAACACTGTTTTCTCGGAGAAGAAGACCTAATTTGGGGCTCCTAGGCTAGTAGTCTTTTTATCCCTAAATGAGGGTTTGGTGGAAGCTGACAAGATGGAGTTAGGAGGATCCTTCAAATCCATGATGGGATGGAAAGAACCTGTTAGAAACCTCTCCACACCCCTGCAAAGCTAAGTTCAAGGTTTGGAGTAGAATAGCCTTTACGGTGGATTAAAGGCTAAGGAAAAGTTGGAGACATTGCACCAAGATTGACTTGGTAGGTTGATTTGTGATGGTAGTGGGGTTGGCAAAGAGAACCAGGGGAACCTAACCAAGAAGAAGATCCTATAGGTTAAGGTGGTGAAGCAAGACACCAAGGAGGTCTTACAAGCAAGACCTAGAGCAGGAATTAGTGATTGATTCCTCCAACCTCCCTATCAGTCTTGAGATGACATATATGCCACAATTTGCAAAACTTGTAAAACTTGTTCTGAGTAGGCATATATGCCAAATTTGTATGTGCACAAACAAAATTATTCTACATTTTGATATATTAAAATTGATATTCGATATAATTTATTCCTCATGTGCATGCCTTTCTACTTTGAATCTTCAAAATGGAATGTATAATTATCTTAGAATGGTTTAAAGTTATGATCTATAACATGTTATAGATTAATGAAATTTAATTTTAATAGAACTTATGAATTATAATTGGTAATCCATCTATGTTAGAGTTCATTCATATTAAGGTTCATATACATTACATTCCATGAGACCACATTTCTTTGAGGATATTTTTCAAACAATTCACTACCTTTTCTATTGTACCACATTTTTCATACATGTCTACCAAAGCATTTTTATCAAACACTCAATTTGAGAATACACATGATTTCAAGCTCTCTTGAATGAATTTACGTTTGATATTATTTTGTTTTTGAACTCCTGTAATGAAGTGGGAAGCTGATTTTTATTTCAAAAGAAGTTAAAATTAATGAAAAATGGTATGAGAAGCACTGTATAATATATGTTGAGAAGAACTGTTTGAAAATATGTCTCAAAGAATTGTGGTCTCATAGACAAGGAAAAAAAGATGAAAAGAGCAGCTTATGACAGTCTTATGGCATTGATTCTTTCGATTTATTAAAAATTTCAAACAAATGGATACAACTTAATGAAATATGTCATTGCAGTGTTCATTCAAAAGTAATATAATCATCTTGATAAAAATCAATGTCACTCAATGTTCATTCAAGCTTAATAACATGTAAAAGGTATAAAATCATCTTGAATAAGAATCACTATCTTTCAACCATAGGGGTTTGATGCAACCTTCAAACAAAGTCCTTATAACTGAACAAGATACATGTTCATTAGATTGTTCATATGAAATCTATACGATAATCATGATCAACAATTAAGACATCACTCAACCATGATGCAACCATTAAACAAACCAAATGAGCATGTGATACAACCATTAAACAAACCAAATACAACTCCACAACATGCATGTTATTTGACCTTCCACATGCAATTTGTATTATCGTAATGCACAACAATGAATGTTGCTAACCACAATGCATGAATAAGCAAACTAGGCATACTATATGGGCTTGATGCACATTAGTCATAATGCACACTTCGTACAAAAGCAATAGCACTCATATGATATTATCATATATGTCAATCAACCTTGACCCACACCAAACTTGCTATATCACAATTGTTGCCATATATGCCATTCAACCTAACGCAATTAGGGTTTTGTATTTGGTAAGAATTTGTCTAGGCAAAGAAAGTGAGAGATGATGCTTAAGTTGGATTTGAACAAATGAAGTTTTTTTCCTAAGTGTTTAAAACTCTATCAAACAAAGGGATCTTGTTGTCCTAAGCGTTGAAATTGAAGAAAAACAACTGAAGACTAAAATTAACCACTTAGAAAAGGAATGAAAAGATAAGAAGATTTTGTCGTTAATGAAAAGGGGGTTAGAATGTTCTAAAAATAGTTCCAATACATCTGGATGGGTACGTTTAGGCTAGGCATGGTCCTATTTCAAACCCAAACATGTCGAAATAGTTCGAGCTACATTGGATCGACGATATCCCTTAAGAGTCCAAAGTGCAAAAATGCAGCAATCTTTGACAGACTATTACTCAGAAACTGTGATGCTTACAAACTCTTCGTCTAAGGCTATAGGATCACGTTGGGACCCTCTACAATAACCTCTCTTGGTTTTTGCTATTTTAGAGGCATTTTCTTGTGGTGACAAGTTTTTAGTTGAGAAAAAAGTTGTCAAATGCAAGTAGCACGTAAAGTTGCAAAGTGGTGCAACTTTCATTCTACAACTCGTACGACCAAATCATCTATTCCAACAAATATGGATGGGTATGTTTATGCTAGGCATGGTCCTCTTTCGCACCCAAACACATCAAATCACTATGAGCTATGTTCAACCGGCTCGATCCCTTAAGACTCAAAAGTGAAAAATAACTACAATCTTTGACAGACTATTACTTGGAAACTGTGACACTTACAAACTCTTCGTTTGAGGCTATAGGATTCTGTTGGGACCCTCTATAATAGCCTCTCATTTTTCGCTATCTTGGATGCGTTTTCTCGTAGTGACGACTTTTCAATTAAGGAAAAAATTGTCAAATGCAAGCAGTGTAAAGTTGCAAAGTGGTGCAAATTTCGTTTTGCAACTCGTACGACCAAACATACTATTCCAACATATCCAGATGGGTAGGTTTGTGCTAGGAATGGTCTTTTTTGAACCCAAACATGCTGAATCACTCCAAACTACATTCAACCGGCTTTATCCCTTAAGAGTCCAAAGTGCAAAATGGTTGCAATCTTTGATGGGCTATTACTCAAAAACCGTGACTCTTACAAACTCTTCGTATGAGGCTACAAAATATATGTAGTATATAGTATATAATATAATAATGTATAATATAATGTATAATATAATATATAATATAATATAATAAATAATACATATTATATAATATATAAGATATAATATAATATATTATATTAGTATATTAGTATATATTAAAATATTAAATATTATATATTATAAATAATACAATAAAAAATATACGTTTAGTAATAGATATTCATTTATATCCGTTTATAAAAAGATATTCGTTTTGAACGGATATCCATTTTTGCTGACAAAATTAGTAGGCTCAAGATTTGATTCAGAATTGTCTAACCTGGAAAGTCAACCCAAAAAATGTGTTTAGAAAATTTGATTAGTTTTTTGAAGTTCACCCTTGTGGCTGATGACTTTTTTTTTTATCCAAATTTCATGAAATGAAAAGGGTTTATAAAAAAATTGTCAGCTTTCCACCAATATAAGATATGTCTTATTTTGAATTTAATAAATAATGATTATTGATTTTCTACATACATTACGACTAAAGTCCTGATTGATAGGATAATTGAAAAACTTCTATAACTTTCAAAATACTTAACATTTTTTGAACCTACAAGATGCGTCACATTCTATGCTTCGCATACTATAGGATAAAAAAAATTAAATTTCATAAATTTTTGACCAAGTTATGGTGGTCAGACACACATGTTTTAATAATTCTAAAATGCTCTAATAAAAAAATCATAACTAATTATTTACATGAAACAAAATTACAAAAAAAATTTCGGCACATCCGCGCATCTATCCTCTACATATATTGAAAGATTCAAAAAATAATATTATTTTTTCTTGTACCTAGGGTAGTCAGACATACACCTGCTTCTTATCTTTTTCCTGAAAATTTATTACCACTGCATTGAAATTTCAATTTTCGCAAAATAGATTTACCTTTTTCCAAAAAGGACTAGTATCTTAGAAACTACATTCAATTTGCTACAACTTTTGTTTTTACATATTTTTCAAATTATGTTAATAACCTATTCAAATTTTTATGTCAAGTTGCCTAACTTTGTTTTTCTAAATTTTCATTGCCACTTAGAGGCCTAGTTTGGACCCCCATGATCCTTGTAATACCCCTTGTGTTGCTGTTACTTTCTAGATACTCTTTTATGTTGGGTTGTGTATTTGAGACTGTGATGGTGATTATTTCACCAGTTTGACTTGTGTGGATTTACAGTTTAGTTTGGTTGGATGCATTTGATACTGCTTGTGATGATTTATGACATGATTTGTGGTGTTCGTACTATCTAGATATGTTATTGCTTTAAGTGGTGCTATGTTGTGATGATATAGCTTAATGCTTAACTCTGGTTATGGATTATGATGTGTATTCTAGTGTGTTTTGGTGAAAGGACAGGGTAGCATCACTCGTTCGCGAGTGCCCTGCTATGTCGCGACTACCTTTCACGGTGTGTCTATATTGGAGATTTATATGTACTTGAAGTTGGTTTCATGCAGGATGCAAGTACTGGACACCGACTTCACATGCATTGTCAGGTCTGAGCGTGTCCCACAAACCCAACGAATATGAAGTTGGTAAGGAAGTGTCCTCGTCCCATGTTTGTCACCCCATTGTTGTGTCTAATGGTGTCGTTGTCCATGACCCCGTCTTCATTCTGCATGGTATTGTGTTGCTCATTTATTTTAATCTGTGTTTATGTGTCGTTTAATTAATGTTTATGTTTGATATTTCTTGGTAGATTATTAATATTATTTAATTGATATAATTAAATAGCTAGGTGAATGTTGTTATGTTAATTGTTAAATTTAAATTTATTAAGTTTTAAAGGTTGTTAAATTGAATGTTGTTTATTTAATTAAAAGGATAGATAAATAAATTAAATAAATAATATTGTTAATAATTATAAATTATCTTTTTGTAAAATGAAATAAAATAATTTAATGATTTGCTTGATAATTATCAAGTTGTGGATAAATATTAAATAAAGTGATTTTTAATTAATTTTGTGTGATAATTATGAGCTTTAAAATTAAATATAAATAAAAGCGGAAGATTTCATTAAAATGAAGAAAAAAAACAAGAAAAGAAGAAAAGGACGAATGCATGTTTAGTTCTTTTCAAAAATTAGAAAAGTAATGGAAACTTGCTTCTTGGATGGATTTTTGTTTTCGAGAATGAAAAGAGTTTCTTTTTAATTAATTGAAAAGAGAAGTTTTTCTTAACTTGAAATTTTTGGGAAGAAACTTGTCTGCAAAATTATTCTAGCTTTCATGTCTTTCTTTAAGAAAATGGATAAAGAATTGAGTTGAAGGAAAATAATAATCATAAAAAATTTACTGAGAGGAGAATTCACGAAGAGCCGATTCGAAAGAGCAAGGAGGAGTCTACCACACACGACATTCCGATCCAAAGCGTAGGACTCCAGGTTCCTTTATTGCTATCTATTTTAATGTATGTTTGAAAATGAATGTCTAGTTTTGCATATTTGAAATGTGGATCAAGTTAAAATGAGTTATGCCTCTTGGAAATTGTTTCTTGTTTGAAGAATAAGGATTTGAAAATCTTTTTGAAATACTTTAATTTTTATTGCTTGGCTGATTGCAATTCATCACTTCAAGTAATCGAAGAAATTTGTGTTTTCTTTTTGCATATCTTAATTTGAGTTAGGTGTAGAAAGGATCGTTGATTTGGTTTTATCCTTCACCCGTAAGTTTCTTCCAGCTTAAGGATCTATTGTTTGAAGCCAGTTGTTTCTCTCCAATCTATTTGGCTGATTATATATTTTGCTTTGGAGGAAATTTGTATTTCCCCTCGAAGAAAGTTGTTTTATTTATTAAGTCTGTGAAGATCTGAATCTTGTTAGAAAAATATTTATACTCATAAATTATATTTTGTTATAAATAAATCTATATATATGATGTCTATGTTAATTTCACAACAAATCATTAATTGATTTTCTCTATTTTAAATGAATATATATATGTACTTGGGGTATTTTATATTCTGTGTTAAAAAAAAAAAATGTCTGTATGTCTATAATTTTCTCTTATGAGAAGTTAGATGGTTAGTATACAAAATATATATATATAAAATATTTTTGTTTTAAAAAAAAAATTAATTGGTGTGGCTGGAGGGGGGGGGTGCGGGAAGGGGGTCGGTTGTCGTCGTACCCCTTGTTCCCCACACCTGCATGTGGGGGCTGCGAGCAGCCCTGGGTGCACACAACAGTCCCAGGGATTGTTGCGTGTAGGTTGGGCCAGGCCGCAACCTCCCCACATCTATCTGTTTTAATTTTTTTTATATATTATTTTTAATTTAATTTTTAGTTATATATATATATATTATATAATAAATGTGTGTGTGTGTATTTATATATATCTGTTGTGCTTCGTCGGTATAGTATGCAAATTAATTTATATTCAAAATATAATATATATATATATATATATATATATATATATATATATTTGGGAGAAAATATGTTAAGTATATGTTGCTTTCAATGTTGGATTATTTACCGTGATAGGCTGAATTAGAAACAAGTGTATTTAATAAATTTTATCTAGAGATTTTTTGTTAAAATATATATTGGGTAAAACAAATGTTTACATTAATTGGAGAAATTGATTTTAATGTTAAACGTTCCTCAAAATGAGTTATTTTAGAAAAAGGAATTAGAATATTACTATGGTTTTTCTGTTCAAATGTGAATGTTGTTTTAAAGAATTCCATGTTGATATCTATGTCTTGAGGTTATACAATTGATTATTTCTTATTTTGTTTTCCATGGGGCGATGTATATGAGTTGGTGTATAAACATGTGGGAACCCCTTAGGTAGTATTATTCTCCATTTGGAGTTTGTGGGTACTGGTCTTAGGCTTCCAAAGGCATGAGAAAGTTGTTATTTATTGACAAGTCATTGATTTGATATTTGTCTATACTTTGGTTGTAATTGTGATTTCTAGTTTATGCTTGGGTTGTACTTGTTTCATGAGTTTATGCATATGGTTATTGGTGAGATGATTTTGCCTCACGTATGTTCCGTTTTGAGATTCAATACTTCCTTATGTTGGTACAACCCCTTGGAGCTTTGGTTTTGTGGTTTGGGTTGCTAGGGAGAGTGGCTCTTCGTGGGCGTTGGCGCACAAAGGGGTGGCCAGGATAACCCACGTAAGAGTTAGTGTAATAAGTGATAACTTAATTAAATAAATTAGGGGGGGTAGTAATAACATTAACAAGATAATTAAGGATGCCTCATCCACTCGTTAGGGCTTTCGTAGACTAAGGGTGGGCTAAGAAGGCCATGATTGGCAAGGTCGTTACCTCGTCCTCATGAGAGGATAACCATTCCGCACGAGTCACCCTATGGGGCCGACGCCTAGAGAGGCAACTAGGATAACCATAGATGGGGGCTAGCGCCTAGAGGAAGGAAGCTAGGATAACCCATGTTAGGACTATGCAATGACATTCTCCCCTAACATTCCCTTGATTTGTTATCTTTGCTAGCCTCTGGAAGTGCTCTGTTGATGTTGTAATTTCCTTTGTGTTTCATATTACTCTTGTTTGGTGTTAGTCTTGTTGTTTTATGTTTGGATGAACTTGGTCGAGAATCCTTCCTTGTTTACTCCTAGCACGAGAGTGGTTGGGTGGAACGTGCTACACACCTCGTTGGGTTCCCCTATCAGTAGTCGTGCAGTGCAATGCTATTCAAATGCAACTTGATCCAGAGTTCACTTTGTTGCCAGATGTATATTCTATATTTTTGTCATACTCTTTTATTGATGTATTACTCCCTCATGTGTTGGGAGATTTTGTAATATAAACTCATGTAATTATTCAATGTGATGTACTAGAAGCAAATGTAATGTATATTTGTACTTTGTATTTTCTTCTGATTAGTGATAGTGGTTATCGCCATTCAGAACATGTCGTATCTGTGGAAATATGTTTATTGAATTTCCATGATTATAATACATGTGTGTATGGTTATTATATTGATTTAATCTTGTTATATTGGTTTGTCTCTTGTGCAAGATTTAATATTAGAGTTATGATGGTTGAATGGTTATATTATTTCAATTCGCAATTTTGTTTATTAACTTATCGTTATGGGTTAGTATGTGTAATGTTACCTTGTGTACCCCAAAGGACTTAGGTGATTAACTTGTATTCATTTAGATGTATTATATGCATTAATATACATACTTTATATTTGTAAAAAAAAATTGGTGTGTTAATAGTTGACCTTTGGGGTTTGCACGATGGGACGTTACAATCCTGCACTGACCCAAATAACTATTTTAGAATCTATAAATTGTTGGTGTTTTACTCTATTTTAGATTTGCATTTGAAACCTTAACCTTTGCACCTATAAAACTGAATTGACACATAAACTTGAATCTATAGCTATAAGTAATTGACATAAATCTAATGCTTGGAATTCACGAGTCCTTAAATATATAAAATACTAGTTTTACATATACAATTTACTTAATTAGCCGATAGGCTATATATGGTGTGAGATTTCAGCCCAAAACTTGTCTCACGCCATCATACTGCTAAAGATTTCAAGAAAACAACTAATAGTTTTAGGCAAACAAAAATCTGAATAGCAAACAATTCACATCTTATAAATTCAGAATTATTATAATTATAACAATTAGACAGAATAGTAAATGCAGTGTAGTAAATGAAAATTAATATATGGATGTTGAGTTGTCCTTAGTAAATGTAGATGCATTCTTTCTGATAAATGTTTGATTCAAATGGATTTCTTCTCACATATTTTATTTATTTTTAATGTATTATCTGTCGACTTCATCACCGTCTAGAATTTTTTTCTGCCTACAAGTCTATAAATGGATTGCATAATGTACACACAAATTCACATTCAGAACAACAAACTATGCACCAGACAAGTCCATCTTCTGTGGCCTGCAGGCCACGATTTGTCACTTAAATTATTATTTTTGGTCATTGGCTTCGACATTTTCAAATCCCCTTTGTCTTCACTGTGAATAGATTGAAGCAACAACTTAGGGAGATTGGTTGGTTAATCTCATTTTAAAAACTTTGTTGTCGTAAGGCTTCCTAAACTTTTCTTGCAAAGTCTCCATTTTTTCTCATTGCATTGTTGACAACATGACACAATTTGTGAAAAATATTGAGGTAAGTCACTTACCACATGTGGTCTTAGCGAGTTTTATTTTTTGAAATCCCTTAGCAGTTGTTATCATTAATTTTTTGTGTTTTATTTCATTCTCAAACAATTTTATTATTTTTTGTTAAACGAAGGCATGGATCTTTGGAGATCTGTCTCGGTTGGGAAAAAAATTACCAGGCAGTTGAAATATTCCTTGCCCTATGCCTTAAAAAAACTTTAACTTGCAACCAATATTTTCATTTAAAAGGATTGCAAAAATTTCTATTAGTTAGAAGGTTGTTTATAATTTTAAATATGATTATTCTATATTTTAACCTCTAAATTTCAGTATTTATTATTTCTCTTCTCTATTCTAAATTATCATGAATGCATAATTTGTAGATAGTTACTAATATAACTGCAGCTGGAGACAACCATAGATAGCCCAAAACCAACGCCTTCATAACAACAAACTTATTTTAGAATGAAATAAAATGCAACAAAAAATGAACAAGCCCTGTACAGATTTTCCCAAAAATAAAACTCATTGAAACCATGGCAATGACTTAGCCTCTAGATTCTGCACAAACTGTACACCTATGTACATGAATGAGTGAAAAAATATTTTTTGTGGACAACCCACATAAGAAATAAGTTTTTCTTGCACAAAATTTTATTTCAAATTTTGTTTTCTTAGCCCCCTGCTGTGCAAAGTCTCTTATTTCCATTGCGAACTTCCCCCAAGGTTGCTGCCTCACGCCCTTCTTTCAGAATGTTGTATAGAAGTGTTTCCAGCCCTTCTGCATGGCCTCTTTGAACACACTGTATAGACACATTTCGTTTGAATCAAATTTTCATTTAATGAAGTTTTTAAAACACCAAATCAGGAGCAACACGAAGTCTATACTTTCCCACGACGGTTTCCTCCATCTTGCTTGTGCTTAAACTTTGATACTCCCTGACTCACATAGAAACACCAAAAATTGTAGGCAAATATAAGCTAAAAACCTGCAACATACTGCACAAGAACCCTTTGTTGTGTTGAATTAAAAAGAGATATTGGTGAAACAGGTGGCCTTTATATTGAAAGCCAAGAAACATCCTGTGTGACGATAACTAAGCTAGGAAGCCACGTGGAATGTGGTGAATATAAAAAATAAATATAGGAAATCTCCCTCCACTCTTAAAAGTTTTTAAAATATTTCTCTAATGTGTGTCCAACATGATATTCAAATAAAGAAATGACATGGAAAGAGATCCCACTATTAGGAAGAAGACAAAACATAGCCAATTACAAGACAAGATAAAGTAGTGAAAACACAAACACATTACCTTGAAATATTTTAAGAGCACATTATTAGTCAATTCAACACTTTCAATGTGTACATGTGTAAACTTATATGTTGGGTTGGCTTTTATGTACATGATTATAATTTGGTGTTTTGTGTGTTACTTAAAATCCTTATACCTATTTCTTTTGCAACTCCATTATGTGCAGTGCATTTTGTGTGTTTGGATAGTGTGGTTAAATAATCCTTTGAAAGTCAATGCTAGGGATTGCCACCATAAAATAAAATTATAAACCGTATTTTTATTTTCTTTAATTTTTTTAATGAAATATTATTCTCTTTTAAATTAAAAGTCTGAACTTTTTTAAGTTTTAAAGGTGGTGGATGAATAGTCGTAATTCAATTTGTAATAGTGAGTTTTTCTGTTTGTTTTTGTTGGTTCATTTTTATGTGAGCGTAAAAAATATTTTCTCTCAAGTCGAATAGCCTTCAAAAGTATGTGTTTTATATTTCTTCTAGTACTAGAAAATGTTTATATTTTAATTATGAAATGAAAAAATATTTCTTCTTCTTTTATTGTTAATTATCAATTGTTTATGGAAAAGGAAAACTATGCTTACATAAATTTCAATCAAATATTTCAAAATCTATTCTAGATTACACAAATTGTAGATTGATTATTGGTTAATTAAAATCATATCATAATGTAAAAATATTCATGAAGTTTACACAAATTTTTTGTTGTTCTTGCTTTTTCACATGAAATGAATAATTACCTTTTTATATAAAATTATATAAGGATATTTAATTCAATTAAACACTATACCAAGAGTCATAAACAAAAAGTTTCTCAACTCAAGTTGACACACAATGGTCATAAGGATAGGTCAAATAAATCCCAAGCCGAATCTTGAATTTGATTTGAGGTAGGAAAGGGGTAAAATATTATCTTGCATAAACAAACTGATAAACAAAACAATTGTACTATATTATACTTATAAATAATATAGATAAAGTTTTTTTTTACAAGTTATAAATTATGTCTATTATCTTGAATGTATGCTAACTTAGTTTGTTTTACTTTATTAACAAAATATTTATCTTTCAAAATGACAATTAAATAAATCTTATAAATCAATACACAAATAGTATACTGTTTATCATTTTTAAAATTTCATTTCATTTAGGAATGGATAATTCTCATCAACCCAAAGATATTATTGAGATCTCAAGTAATGACAACTCCCCCATTCTACCGATCAACTCATCTCCATCGATCAATTGGAATGGCATTCTTACAAGCCCCATATAGGATTTTACAAGTAACATTACAAAGTGTTGGCTACATCTTCTCTCATTATGATGACTACAGGTACACAAATGGAATTTCACCCTTCTCTTGCTAAATTTTGTTTATTTTATTTTTCTTTCCATCTTCATATTATACACATTAATATTTGTATATTTACACACAACTTCATTGCATGCAGGTGGATGTTTTAAATTGGTATACTTGTGCAACAATTATGTTGATCATGCTGTCGATCTATTATTTCCTAACCAACAACTATTTTCACTTTTAATGCACCTTTTTCATTTATGATGTGAGTCCGCTAAATTTTTCATTGATTGTGTAGGAAAATAAAAAAGAATGGAGAAATTTTTTGTGTCAGATCATTCCATACTAGCACATGGAATCATCACATACAATTTCATCAACTATGTCATACAAACATCTTGTAAATTTTGCAAATCACAGTTGACATTGTTGCAAATCTTTCATTCAATTTTCAATTTCCAAATATGTATCACAAACAATTTGTGTATATTGCAAACAAGATTGTATATATTTTAAACTACATTCCCTTTCCATGTTTATTCTATATATTTTTCTATTGGCGTAACCTTTGCACCCTCCCGATGCAACTGCCAGTTCTAATGTATATCAACCAATCCAATAATAGTCACTATCAATGCACAAAGATAAATTAAATGCCATGTTGCTTATTTAGTTCACTTAAATCCATGTCTTCATCAACTATTTCCTAACAATAGTAGTTACTATCAATGCATAACAATAACTTAAATAATAATTTTCTTATTTAATTTTACATAAATATCTATACTAATCAACTATGTCCTAGACATTCCTTTCTCTATCTATATTGTTAAACAAAACTACTTTGAGAATTTAGGTATCCATCACTATCTTGCCAGTTTGATCAGACCACTGCTATTCTCAATTTTCCTACAAATCAAAGAACAAAACTGTCTTGCCAACATTTGGTAGGAACTTCCTAGCAACACGACCTTGTTGGATTAGTGTTTCGTTAGAATAAATTGGTTTTATTGACAACAAATTTACTTGTTTTAGTTTTATTTCAATTAATGTTATAAGATTTTCACAGTCCATGAGGTTGCCACAACTGTTTTTGGATTTAATTGTGTGAATTTTTTAATCAAAATTTTGGATCACACCCTGTGATCCATCATATAATCTCACGCAATCAAATCTAGAAACAACAATGACAATTTTGTTTTAGCTTGAGAGATTATTTAATGGGTTTAACAAATGATACATTCTTCTTATTTACAAAGATTGATTTTTTATACAATAACTCTATTCACTAATCCTCAATGATTCTTTCACTTAAATTTGGACTTCAATTGCTTTCTCATGTTCAAATATTGTTTACCAATTCAAATGCTTGCCTTATTAATGGTTTTCTTTTGCAACTACAAAAATAAATTAATGTTCTTAGTTTACCAAGCAATTCAATGTTTGGCCAGACTCATAACCAGTGTGGCCGACAACAACCATTGACTCATTTCATCCTCTAAGTTTGATGCCTTGTATCAGACATACTCTTACCCCAATGCCTTCATATCAGGCACACTCTTACCCCAATTCCTTCATATCAAACTTCCGCAAAGTCCAACACTTTGGCAAATATCAAATTTCTCCTCACATCACATTCCAAAAGTGTATTTAGTCACTATAAAAAAAGTTTACAATTTTCTACTCACATGCCCACACAACTTTACTTTCAATTATTCTTACACTATTTACATCATCAAATTAGTTAACGTTAATGATATCAAGTTTCCACAATTCATATTGTTGTTCAATATTGTTTCTAGAGTCAATTGTGTTAGAACTTTTTTACATCAATGTTTTGGATCACACTCTATGATCGATAAATAATAAAAAGCAAGAGAAGAAGAAAATCAAAACATGACAAGATCCTTACGCAGACATCTCTTATTTATTTAAAAAAATCAAACAACCAATAACAATTTTACACTTACCCACATAAAACAAAAAGTCAACTTTGTAACCACAAAACAGGTACCTCCCTCCAGATTCAGCAAAACGTACAATTAATCAGACAACACAATGCAAGCACACAAAACACGTGAGATCTCAGTAAAAAAGATAGATGTTGAAGAACAAGCGCAGATAAGTATTATTATGGCCGACGGCGTCCGTCTGGACGGTAGCAACTCCACTGGCAAAGGCAAAGTCGCCGGTGCCACCGATGACGGGCATGTTCTGCCTGCGCTGGTGCATTCCACCCGCCGCTCCCACCATTGTCAGACTCCCGTTCAAATGCTGGCTTTCCACAAAGGCTGTGAATGCAAACCAGGCTACAGAGTACTCCTCCCATTTGTCATAGGTGGATGTGTACAGGCCCTGCGCTCTTCCCACTACACTCGAGTTCAGCGTCGGTCCCACCGTCAGCAGGTCGTTGAACACAACCGTATTTCCAAACACATTATTACTCGGCACCTTGTTTGCATTGGTCTCGGAACGAATGTTGTGGTAGTAGAATACCACAGACGATGGGCCCTTCCCCTTCATGCCTTTGCCCTTTCGGCACTTGCACAGAGCATTGGAACCGCCCGAAAATGACAAAATTGCCAGCAGAATAATGAGTAAGGCTCTCCTAGTGAAGAACATTTTGTCTGGCTATACTGTTTGGATTTCATGGCAATGGGATAAGGAATTTATACAGCGCACAGTACTGGTGTAGGCAGCCATCAAATCAAATCCACCGTTTTGACTTTAACTTCTTGGAAACGTTTATGGAGTTTAGCATTACTGCGATTTAACTGAGCTGTTCGGTGGAAATGGCAGGAGGAATTTATACACCGTTCTGGTAGATAGAAATTGACTTTAACTTTCGAGTTGGTTTTTCGAGTTTAGGACACTGCGTTTTAGCTCAATGGATAGGTGGAAATTTGGGCTAATAATGGGCGTTTTAGTATTTATTGATCTAATGTTTAATATTTTTAATAGTTAGGTATAGTGATTGTCATTATAAAGTTATTTGTGTTGATCATGGGTACTCAAAATTGAATGAAATGTACTTTTTAGATTTTAAAAAGTAATAAATTATGTAATGTCACATTAGTGAATAGGCCTAATTAAAACATGATTCAATGCACATTTATCACAATTTAATGCACAACTATCACGATTTAATGAATAACTATCAAACTATCATTTTTTAAGGGTTTGTTTGGACACTTTAACCAAAAAACATTCTTGTGTGGCATCATATTTGATGATGTGAACTTGAAAGCTTGATTATAAGCAAGAGCCTTGTCAAGTAAGCTATCATAAAATATTGAGAGTGATTCAAAATTGATGTTGATGATTTTGAGAGGTGCAAAGTTAGGCTGCTCAAAAACTAGGTCCTCTCCCCTATATTTAATAATTTTTTTCCTATATATTTATTTTGGTTAGGCTATCTTTTATGCAATGTTAAGTGAACAAGTAATATCATTTTTCTATTTTCACTTATTTGAGCAATCGATTTTAATTTCTGGTTTTTTCTATTTAAGTTTAAGTATGTGATTTGTGAAATTCATCTAGATTAATTTTACAATTTCTGGAAACGAACTTAAACTTTTGAAATTCAAGTTGAAATTTGTGTTTGCTTCCTTCCCTCTATCCAATCATTATGTGTTGAATTAAAGCACAAACATTTTACTTAAGTTCTTGGTATGAGATTTAAGGACTAATCCTAATTCATTTGAACATCTAAAATATTATGCTAAAAAAAATCTCTTGCACATATCAAGAAGCATCAAATGTTTTCATGTAATAACAACATTTGCATCAGCATAAAACATAATTGCTTTTTTTTTTTAATAATCTTTATACAAAAATTGTTAAATCAATATCACAAAAGTTTTTAAACAAAAAATAGATATATTCCTAGTCATTTGCAAACTCATTTATCCATACAACCATTTTTATGCAAGTTATAAAAATCAAGAAAAAGGAACTTTAGACCTAAAATACAAAAAAGAGCATATATCCACATAAAAAGATTAGATATGTTGTTACATGAATGACTTTTACAATCACCAAAATGATCCATTACCAATATTTTTTTATTAATTCTAGTGCATATAATTTACATGTTTAATATTTAGTGTAAAAATTGTTAATCATTTATCTATTCCTAATACTCCATGATTCACTCATTACTATACATTCACTATAAGCTCATATGCTCAACTATTCATTTAAGCAAATAACTATACATGCAAGATAAAGCAAAGCTTATTTAGAAATAAACATTCATCTTAGTGATTATTTATAGTCTCTTATTTAATTGAGTCTCAACATAAGATTTAATATTATATTAAATTCGTTCATATTAATCCCTATGATTTTATATATAGTCTCTACTCGATGTGACAAGTCTAAGCACAAGACTTTACTAGTATTGAAGGATTTTTACTCTATTAATTGTTAGTGCAAATCATGACCGCCTTTGCATGTTTTACTGCTATCACTTACAATAACCATTATCACTGAAAATACTTTTACCTTGTTACTTGATTGTGCATTTCATAAATGCTTGTGACCCACTCTACAATAATTAACTAATTATTGTATAAAACACGAGTAGCACCTTGGTACCAATATTCTTACACAAAATTATGTGTGGTCCTTCACTCTCTTACAAAATTTATACAAAACGTACCCAAAAATTCACATAATGTTTCATATACCTAGAATTATTTCAAGGTGGACCACTGAGGTAACCTTTGGTGTGGTCTGAAACACTTTGTCCATCAAAAACTTATACGTGAAATTCTTTTAGAACGAACTTCTTTTAACTCTGAACATTTTTCCTGCTTCTCTTCCTTCTTAATCAGTGCTTGTTGATTATGAACTTGTGTGGCCAAACTATCCACTTCTCAAGGGTGATGTCCTCACGCAATAACTCCTCCTCCATATCAAACAATTTTTTTGCCTCCTCTTCTAACCACATATGTCCATTTCTACGACATTATCAGTTGAGTTAGAACAGTCTTTGTTCACATCTTTGCAAGTGACTTGTAAATTATCTATAGCAGATTTAAGCTTTTGATTTAGTGTGATAACGTTCTCCTACAACACTTGTTCTGTTGGTATATGATGCTCTTGACTTGTTTCGCCCATCGCTTCATTAGTATCATCATCCATTACCACATTGATCGTTGGAGTGGATGATGTAAGAAATAAGCTTTTCATAATCTCGTTCATTTGGTTGGCATGCTAATTCAGTGTTGCATTGGGACTAGGTTGCATGATAATCTCAACAATTTGGTAATTGAAGATGTCATTGTGACAGAGTTTAGCCTTAGTCAATTGAATAAATGATGTTTGAACATTAAAATGTTTGTTAAAAACAAATATAAGTGAGTTATTTTTTTCTGGATTCAATTGTGTGAATCTATTTGTATCAATATTTTGGATCACACTCTGTGATCCATCATTTCTCCCACTCAGCTCTTATTTTCATCCTAATGATGGATCACAGAATGTGATCCAAACCGTTGATGCAAATAAATTCTCATAGTTGAATCCAGAGAAAATAACTCTCATTATTATGGATTGTAGAAATTTAATGTCTCTAAACAAATGTAGGTATCTAGTTGAGCATTAAATATTGTTGTGGTAGGTTGTTCTTCAAAGTGTTGTTCAAATTCTTATTGTTGTAATGTTTTTGATAAAAGGGGGATAAACGGGTTTTACAGGGACCTGAAACCGCGGAGTAACATTACAAGAAAAGACCAAAACAGAGGTCCAAAAAACAAAAACGCTGCCAGAAAGATAAAAACCAGTTTAAGCAGATAGCCACAAAAAGTCGTAAAAAAACCATAAAATGGCTAGCAAACAGACAAAGCTGGGCCCAGCCACAGCGAATTCATAGATTTCAGAAGCTCGTCCGCAACCTCTTCCAGGTCCACCATATCATGAACCCCCTCCATAAAGATCTGAGTCATATTTGGGGTGGTCAGGGTTTTTCTTTTCGTGGTTGATTTGGTTTGTTTAGAGATCCCTGCTTCCTCATCCTGGTCTTTCTCCTGATCAAGGTCGACAATCAGAGCTCTCTTCTGGGTTTTCTCCAATCTTTCGGACATGGCTTTGATGATGACAGAGTTATGTCTGGCAATTCTACAGTTTTGATCAACAATTTTTTTCATGGTTCCTTTAATTTTTTCAATATCATTTTCAACTGTGCTGTCCTTTTGTGTGTTATCCTTCACATTGGTATTCTTCTCCGCTTCGAGCTGAATTAGCCCTGCAACTTTGGCTTCAATCTCCCCCAGCTTACTATGAAGAGACAGATTTTTAAATTTCAGCTCACTTATTTCATGAAATAACCATTTGGCAGAATTCAATTGGTCCATAGAACAATTCTTGGCATTTTCAACGAAGTCAAAAGGGGGGTCACTTTCAGAATTGACCCCAAAAATCACTGACTCCGCACCTCTAGGAGGGCTATAATTCTCCTGTTGAAAATTTTGAGGGACGTGGGGGTTCTCAAGACTAACCCCGACCGCTTTAGCAGAAGCAACAGGGGAGTCATCAGGATAGGAGACAAGCTTATTAACCGGAGAGCTAGAGCTCACCCCTTTGGCGTTAGGGTTAGTGCAGCCAGAGGCAGGAACAGAGCAGGTACCAGAAGGCTAGGGGGAACGACCAGAGGCAGAAGGGGGGGCAGAGGAGGCGAAGAGCTCTTGACACGGCTGGGAGAAACTTTAATCAGAAATGCTAGGCTCAGTATTGTCTTCATCAAGCTCCAAAGGGGCTATAGGGTTTGGAAGGGCAGGCATATTCTGAAAGTGCTCATAAATGAGCCTTAAAAGACCCGTGTGAAGAATCGGGTATCTTTTAGGGCTTCTACTGTGATCAGAAAAACTATTTCTTAGGGAACAGAGCAAGAAGAAGGGGATAGAGACACGCACCTTATGCCGGAAGTGATTGAGCAGCCTGAAGTGGTATCCATAAACCCTAGTGAAGCGGCCGTCGAGAGTGATGTACTCCATGATAACCCTTAGCACTTTTCTCCATAAAGCTTTTATAGTGTCCACTTCATAGTAACTATTCGTCATCTTGACAAGTTTTTGCTTCTCCGTCTCAGATTTAGGGAACCTCACCACAGCTTCGTCAGAGAATTTCCTGTCTCTAAAAAATTTATGCTCTTCCATTGGAATGCCAATCACCTCCGCTATCAAGGCTTCATCAATCTAAACTTTCCTCCCAAAGAGGAGAACCTCCCCATTATTCCAATTCTTCTCAAAGAAATATGTAATCTCCTCCTTAGGGCCATGGAGTTTCTCAATGAACGGAAGTAAGCCACCCCTTCTTATTTTACTCCACACTTTGGCATTCTTGGTGTGTGACTCGAAGCTGGTAGGTTCAACCCTCTTCCGTTCCCCGCCCATATTTGATATCTTAGTTCGAATACTGTTGTAGACAGAAAACCTGTTCCAGATAGTTCCTTTGCTTCGCAGGACCCACAAAGCGTGCCAAAGTAAATAATTTATCTGCCGGATCCTCTCGGCCCCATTATATCTTCTAATTTTGTTATTCATGATTCGTACCTTCCTCATTATTACAAGATGTCGCCTCTTTTCCATTCACCGCGTCGAGCTCCAATAAAGCTTGAACATCGAAGTGGAGGTCAGTCTTTTTGTGCCACATGAGGATTTTGTCACTCTTAACTCCCTCATTGGCAAAAAAATCCGCAACCGCGTTTGCCTCACGGTAAGCATGAGTTATTTTTATTCTATCGAACTTACTAAGTAAAACCTTAGCATCTTCTATCCAATTTTTAATCGACCATGCAGGCTGGGACCTACCACAAAGGCTATCAATTATATTTTTCAAGTCACCTTCAAGCCAAAGATTTTTGCATTTAATTCCCACAGCCAAGTTGATTATGTAATAAGCCCCTGCTGCTTCCGCCACATGATTGGTTTGGACCCCCAGAGGAGTGGCAACAACTCCCATAAAGTTACCTGCCGAATCCCTTAGGACCCCACCACACCCGGCCTTCCCCGGGTTTCCTTTGGCCACGCCATCGAAGTTGGCTTTGGCCCAGCCTTCCATAGGAAAACTCCAGCAAACTCCATCCCTAGATTTTTTGGTAGTATTAGGAGCATTGGTAATATCCCATTTAATTCTCCATTCCCTGGCAATCAATCTATCAAAAGGAGAACAAACCACAGTAACTTAAGAGTGCATTTCTTCCATATTGACCTCCACTTGGCTAGTACAACATGAATATTCACATTACTTGGTCATATTCCTTTGTTGGTTTGTCATTCTATTATTGACCTCTTGTTGTATGTGCTTTTGCCTCATACTCCTATAATTTTATAATAATAGGGGCACTATGATGTACAATCCTCTAATTCTTATTCAATATCAAAATTATTGTCTTCTCTTTATCAACTATCGTCTTTGTGGCTTAGCATTAAAGAATTGGTTGTACTTGCTAGTATGTTCCAACAATTGGTAGAATTGTATATCAAAAATAAATTCTATTGTGCAACCAAATGCAATCTACCACAACCTATTGTTTATTGATTACATAGGAAAGTTGGGATTGTTGGAACTCCATTCCTTCATCTAGATAAGTTACCTAGCTCAAAGATGGCATGATATGTATGTAGGTGTTCATTAGGGCTATAAAAACTAATTCTAGAGGAATGTGGTAGTCTTCAATATATTCCTTGATGAGATGGTGTGCTCAAGTGTTTGTCATTTCTTTGTGCTATGCAATATCCTTCTTACTAATAGATTTCAAATAATATTGCACAAAGTATATTACAACTTGCCTATCCCATTTGGATATAATCTTCAATAGTTAAATAGTCAATGATAGTTTTACACTTCATTCTTATCAAAAAATGGTAATTAATGAAGTCTATTTTTTCCTCAATATTGAATGTGCTAGTGCTACTACTAACTAAAGGAGCTCAAATTACTAAATAGTGTAAAGCTGTAGATTAATTGCCAAGAGCTTGGAGTGTATGCACATCATCACTTATGTGAGTTATTTGAGCCATTTAAAACATTTTTAGGTCAATTTTTTTTCTACTTTGCAATAAGGATTATATTTAAATTCTATAGAGAATTATAGGTACATTAATGAGAATATTAGATAGACTCACATTCAAACTTAGAACTTACTCAAACATGATATAATTTAGTTCTAATAAATTTTAGATAATATATAATCTTAACTATAATACATGATTGTTGATTATTTTAAATAATTTCATTAATTTCTACCCTATAAATAATACTATAGACACTAAAAAATGTCCCAAGCTTGTGATTTCTAAATTCTCCATCATTTCCCCTTTTGGCTTTAATAATTAAATAATTTTATTCATTTTTTAATCTTTATTTCTCCTTGATTAATTAAATAATAATTTTATTTATTTAAGTCCTCTTCTTTCTAAAATTAAATAAATTCTAATATATTTAATTTTATCCACTTTCCACTATAATTAAATAATTATTTAAATTATTTAATTATTCATTAGCCTCTTCTCTCATAAATTAAATAAATTTAATTAATTAAATTTATTTTAATTATTTAATTTGGTCCACTCTTTTTAATTTTGAATTAAATCATTATTTAATTCAAAATGATTATTTTTGTCACATTCCTCTATAATTAAATAATTATTTTAATTATTTAATTATTCATTGGCTGCCTAAATTAAATAATTTTTATTATTTAATTTCTCCTATCACCCCTTTATCTGTGTCAATCTTCTCTTCCACATCAAATCTTATCTCTTGACATCTCATTTAATCTTAGCCCTTGATTGAATTATCTCATAATTCAATCTCAACCCTTCATCTTTATCATTTGCCCTAATTTTTCCTAACCCTAGTCCATACCTCAACTTTCAATCTTGGTCATTGATTAAGACATGTTATTGGCATCCAATCTCAACCATTCATTCAAAATTTTCTTTTCTATAAAAGACCTTACCCTTGTCATTTTCATTATCTACACCTATTATGCAAGTACATGCTGCTAATGTGAGACAACAATCTTCAATATTTTGCTAGTCACTTGTCATAGGATTATTATTGCACACTCAAATATGAGGGAAATTATCATATTCAAGCAAAATGAAGAAGTGCAATGGAGGTGAATCAATGGTGGCATGAAGATTTGGTGATATCGTTTTATGTTTTATGTCTTTATGCTCATTTGTACTTCATTGTTGATTAGGGTTTGATTTATATGCTTTATTGCATTAACCTTAATATTTTAGCCCTAATTACATTGGTGAACATGACAAATTTTGAGGAATTTTGAGGAATTTTGGAGTTGGATCCTTTTTGTTGCAGGTTTTGTTGGCTTTTTGTTGCAGGTTTTGCATCATTTTGGGACAAAACCCTAGTTTTCAAAGATTCAACTGTAACTTTCAAACGGTTGCATATTTTATCACAAAATGTTTTTTGTAGGTTGGAGACAATATAAAAAGCTTCCATTCCAAAAATCAGATTTTTTCAAAGCTGTTTTTAATTTTTTATAATTTTTTTGTTATTTTTCATGAAAAATCAATTTTGATTGAAAATTATCAAATTTTTCAAATATTTTTACATTTCTAGAAATATCTCTGAATTTAAATAGGGGTCTGTTCTTTATATTTTAAATTTTGATGAAAAATAATTAGTCAAAAAATAGATCTTTGAAAATTAGGGTTTTACAAATATTTAATTATATCTCACAAAGCGTTGTAGATATTTTCACAAAATATTTTACTGATTTTGGATGATGTCAAATGCCTTCAGTCTAAAAATTAAATTTTTAGATCTGTTTTGAATTTTTTATAATTTTTTTATGATTTTTCATAAAAAAATAATTTTGGATGCAAAACAACAACTTTTTTAGATTTCTTTGCATTTTTGGAAAGCTCTAGAAATTTTAGTAAGGGTATGATCTTTGTGTTTTTATTTTTTATGCATAAAACATTTCCAAAAATCAGATTTGTCTTGACTAGCTAACCCTCTAATATTAGTGATCAATTATCTTGTTAGGGTTTTGGCTTTGTTGTTGGTTTTGTGAATGTGTAGAATATAAACACTTCAAAGGACAAATTGGATCAAGTGGAAAAAAATTTGGAGCTAAAGAAAGTCTAGGTGCACACATTCCATCTTTCATCTCTAATCATTGCTTGTCAACACACTTCAATTTAGGGCTTAAAAAGAACATCTTGTTTGTCACACATTTGGATTTGGGGCTTTAAAATGAAAATATTGTTTGAAATCACACTTTGAAAAAATTTGGGCTTAAAAAAAACCAATGTCTTCCATCACACATTTTGACTTGGGGTTAAAAAGAATAAGTGCTTGAATTATTTTACACACATTTCAATTTTCTAAAGGGAAATTAATCACTACGAACTTGTGAATCAAGTGTGTGTCCCCTCTAAAACACCTCACTTGGTTCGCTTTTGTCATACCCTTCTTAGGAGGCCAGCTTGGAGCACACACCCCTCCAAGGGAAGACCTTAATCGAGTGTGAATTCAAAGACATGCTCATGTGGGAGTTGAAATCTTGTCACTCTTGGCTAAGCCCTAAATAAATTTATACCTTTGGGAAGTGAAGGTGAAGGGTGGGTTACCCCTTTCTCTCAGTTGTGTGGCATGATTTTGCTTTCAAATCATCCCTAGTCAATCTTGTGCATCCTAGCTTAAGACCATTGGCCAATCTCCCCACTTGAATAATTGCTAGGATTGTTCTTGTACTTGCAAGTGTTTTCTTATCATAATTATTTGTATTAAATTTTGCATCAAATCTTGTCTCACATGTGTGAATGTGTATTCAAGATTGAAATTTTAATCAAGCGAGAAAAATCAAAAATCAAAACAAAAAAGTAAAAAAATATTAAAAAATCCAAAAACATTAGAAACATTTCAAAACAAAATAAATCTAGGTGTTCTCCAAGTCAAGTTATCCATATTATCTCCAAGTCAAACATCTAATCCTAATTTTCATCCTAGCCTTTGCATTGTCATTTAGACGTCACCACCATGTCTGTAATTTACCTTGATATGTTTGCTAGTCAAGTTGAATACCAATTACTCCGCAATGGTCAATACCAACAAGCCATAGACTTCAAAAGACAATTCATCCAATCCACATACCAATGCCTTTCCTACCAACAATCCATAAGTCCTAGTCATTCAACCATCTAACCTCACTATCAAGAGTCTCTTAGCCCCATTCATGCCATAAATACACAACCAACAACCACTTATTTTCCTTATCCTAACCTTGACAAGGGAAACCAACCATCCACTAATCCCTTACAAGTCTCCATGTCTAATCCTAGTCCTTCCTCCACTAACCCCTTCCAGGTCTCAACGTCCTATCCTAGCCCTTCATCCACTAATCCTTTTCTAGCCACTCTGTCCCAACATACATTTAGTCATGCAAATTCTATCCTTGTCCAAAGTCACATTCCATTGCCTAAATTTGAAGATACATGTCAAGATGAAAACCCAAGGCATGACATCATAGCTTCACCTTCATATCAAGATCAAAGTATCCCATCCCATGACCCCATCCTTAAATCCATTCAAGAAGTCCTTCTAAATAACAATGGAATCCAAAATACACCTATCCTTGATTCCATTCCTAGTCATGCCATCCAAGACAATCCCATCTTTGACCAAGACACTACCATTGAGCAAGAAACCCAAACCAATCCACTCATCAACCTTCATGCCATTCATGATCAAATATTTGAAGTTGATCCTATCCAAGTAACAGACACATCCATTTCCCAAAATGAGACACTTGCCTCCATGGGACACATAGATAATCTTCCTCTAAAACAAGAGTTTCCTACTCTGGACATATTTACAAACGATCAAGCTATAGTTGAATTCACTGGACTCTATGACAATTACCATAAAGATGACTTCGATATCGACTTGGAAGCACCAATTGAATCATCTAAATTTGACATATCACAAAATCAGACCAAAGATGTCCAACATGTCAATGAAGCTACGACATCTTATCAACTAGGATCATCTATCTTTGTCAGAGCGGACTTTCTCGCAAATGAGAAGATTCTAAGTAATAGTTTCCACATACAAAATGATGGGTTAGCATCTCTCTTCTGAAATGAAAAAATACCCCATTGCAAATAGAATATATTAGAACATGAAATATCAAGGAAAAGGACTAGGCATATACGAGCAAGGCATTCGAGAACCAATATAATTTAATGAAAATCCTAGGAATCAAGGTCTTGGCTATTCCTGAGTCAAAGAATCTAATGATGTTAGTGGTACCTCCTTGATATTGGGGGCAACTTTGTCTGATACAAGCATCAAAATGAAGTCCATGAGTAATCCTTGTCATAAAATTGTTGCCAACACTCCTTCTCTCCATACCATAAACCGTCATTCCCAATGTCCTAAACCTTCCATTTGGAACCAGCAACGACAAAAGCCTTACAATTCAAAAGTTCAAAATCAAATGTCAAAGGCCATTGAATCAAATAAAAATCCAAGTGGACAAATGAAGTTAAAATGGATCCCAAAAAAAAATTAATCAAGCAAAGAAAATACATCAAATCCAAAAGTCAATCAAAATGTGGAGCCACAAGAAAAAAGGACTCCCACATATAATAAATGTCTACCTCCTTCAAAATGGTCATCAAGCAAGGCATATAAAAGTGTTGGTTCCAAACACTATCCCAATCAAAATTCCAAACTGTCACCCACCCTCCCAAGTTTGGAAAATAAAAAGTGATTCATCCAAATATCCAAACAACCCTTCCACATCTACCATTATCCGTCATAATCCTACATCTCGCCTAAAGTCCAAAAATTCCATGTCACAAATCTATCGCATCTTGGTAACAACTCTTTATCACAAGGACCCTCAGGGCACTCTATCATGATGTGCGTATTCTGATAAGGCCAACTCTAGTATCAGAAATGACAGCAATCAGTTGTATGCAAGCGCTATGATCCTAACAAGACAACCGATTCAGAAAGGTCGTTATTGGCATATCATGGCACTAGTCTCTACGTTAGCACCGTCAATGGATTCAGGACATTCAGTGATCAGTTAAGGCATCAAGGCCATCCAAAAACCTCAAAAATACAAAAAAATTGAAAAAAAATAGTAAAGAGAAAAAATTCGTCCAATAATGAAAACCATTTTAAGGTGCTTTGGATAAGTACCATGATGAAAACCTGGAAAACATGCATAATGTGTAAGGACAATTATCTATCTGGACCATTACACTTGGGGGCAAGTCGTCTCATCTCCCATACTCTTCCCATGACATTTTCTTATAACATTTTCATTTATCCATCTAAGCATTGGCCTTTCCATCCTTTGATCTTGATAACAACTGGTGTACAAACATAAATCATGATTTGGGAAACCTCTTGACATGTCTATCCTTTGGTCATATACTCATCATGAAACATCATGTCATTGCCTTCATAGCATTATTTAGACCTATATTATTCCTATGCGACATAGTCCTTGAAAGATCATATGACAATTCCTCCAGTCTCATGTCCCCTATCTTTTATTAAACTCCACCTATCATCCTTTCATGTCTGTCACCTATTTTGGTTTTCCCTTGTCAAATGGTCTAAGGATACTCCAAAATGCCATTCAGTCTTGAAAATATGTCATTCCAAATGCACCCTCCCATGCCAAACAACGTCATCATCATCATCACCTATCAATTGGTATTCAATTTGACTAGCGGAAAAATCATGTTTGTCCTCGACATCATTCACATGCATGAAATGTCAAAAAGCCAAAAAAAATTATAAAATGTCAAAAAGCTAAAAAAGTCATAAAATGTCAAAAAACCAAAAAAAACATAAAATGTCAAAAAGCCAAAAAAATCATAAAATGTCAAAAAAGCCAAAAAATTTTAAAAAGCCAAAAAAATCATAAAACTTTCAAAAATCCAATTTTTTTTTCAAAAACACAAAAAAATCCAAATAACTCTCAAAAATTCCAAAATCATGAGTTAGCATTCGTCACATCAGTCAAATAAGACAAACATAGTTGCATTGGTCAAATAAGTCAAACAATGTCCATCTCATCAAACATTAGGTCACATCGGTCAAATAAGTCAGACAATGTCAATCTCCTCACACAAAGTCAGCTTTCGTCAGACATAGTCACACTCAAACACAAGATAGTCATTGAAACGTCTGCATTCAAATTGTGATCCAATAGACATTATATTCCAATTGGTCATTAAGTTAAACTCAAACAACATAGTCCAGTCAGTCATCTAGTCACATTAGTCAAATTGCGAAAACAATTCCAATCTTGTCACTTTTTGGTTCTCTCCAAGATGTGTCTTTCTTGGACTTGAACCTCGTCAAAATGTCATTTGTCTTTTTAGAATATGTCCTTCCTGACCTTAGGAACTGTCAAATCTTCAAACTGTCAAACTGTCAAACCATCATGCAAACAATCTTCGACAAGCAAATATTGGCAAACACATTGAATGGCTGTTGATTTTTCTGGTTGATTTTGTCTTATCTTTTGTCTATTTTTGCTAGTATATTTTATCTCTTGGTCATGTTACTAGCTACCTCAAAGATGCGCCATGAAGGATTTAGAGGTACGATGACATCCCATAACCTATTTTGTTTTTCTTTGACTGTTGTTTGTGGATTGTCTTGGCAAAAATACTGGGGCAACTTGGCCCTTAGTATGAGCTAGGACATTCCTTGTCTGCAACTATCTTTTTTGTAAGTGGATGACCTTGCACACCTTGGTCTATCTCATACCATGGTGTTTGTTGTCGATTTGTGTCATTTTACTGCCCAATGATGATTAGTGCAGAGTCTTGTCTGACAAAATATGCATATTTAAAGTTGTCTCCACTGACATCCATATCCTCCATGCTAACATTTCTTCTATGCCGCTTATCTATTTTCCTCTTATCCATTTCAAGAGAACACTCATGTTCTTTGAACCCGCATGTCCTCTCAAGGGGGCATACCACAACCCTCCTCATCATCCTTGCTCATCCTCTTTACACTGGGGCATGTTTTGACTGAATTTCTTTGACACAACACGATAAACTGCATTGTATCAAAGAGGGGCAAAATGTAGACACTAAAAATTGTCCCAAGCTTGTGATTTCTAAATTCTCCATCATTTCCCCTTTTGGCTTTGATAATTAAATAATTTTAATTATTTAATTATTTTCTAAAGACATAATTCTTCTATTAATTAAATAAATTTTAAATACATCACTAATTAAGTCCTCTTCTTTCTAAAATTAAATAAATTCTAATTTATTTAATTTTATCCACTTTACACTATAATTAAATAATTATTTAAATTATTTAATTATTCATTAACCTCTTCTCTCATAAATTAAATAATTCTTCTATTAATTAAATAATTTTAATTATTTAATTATTCATTAGCCTCTTCTTTCATAAATTTTATTTATTTAATTTGGTCCACTCTTTTGAATTTTGAATTAAATCATTATTTAATTCAAAATGCTTCCTTTTGTCACATTCCTCTATAATTAAATAATTATTTTAATTATTTAATTATTTATTGGCCACCTAAATTAAATAATTTTTATTATTTAATTTCTCCTATCACCTCTTTATCCTTGCCAATCTTATCTTCCACATCAAATATTATCTCTTGACATCTCATTTAATCTTAGCCCTTGATTGAATTATCTCATAATTCAATTTCAACCCTTCATCTTTATCATTTTCCCTAATTTTTCCTAACCCTAGTCCATACCTCAACTTTCAATTTTGGCCATTGATTAAGACATCTTATTGGCATCGAATCTCAACCATTATTTCAAATTTGTCTTTTCTATAATAGACCCCACCCTTGTCATTTTCATTATCTACACATAATATGCAAATACATGTTAATATGAGACAACAATCTTCAATATTTTGCTAGTCACTTGTCATAGGCTTATTATTGCACACTCAAATTTGAGGGCAATTATCATATTCAAGCAAAATGGAGAAGTGCAATGGAGGTGAATCAATGGTGGCATGACGATTTGGTAATATTGTTTTATGTTTTATGTCTTTATGCTCATTTGTACTTCATTGTTGATTAGGGTTTGATTTATATGCTTTATTGCATTAACCTTAATATTTTATCCCTAATTACAAATACATTAAAAAAATTACATACATTTTGTATTGTATTTCATATAATTAAAAATTTAATTATGAAAAAATCATCTTTCTTAATAACAAATTATTCTAATAAAAAATTATTTGAATGTCCATTAAACCCATAAATCTAATTCTTAATATTTAAAAAAAAAAAAATTACCTTAATGACTTAATATATTTAAAATTTGTTTAAATACTTGTATATATTTTAAATTTTAGTTATAAAGTAATTTTATAATTTATTTGTTTACATTTTAAAATTCAATATAATGTAGTTTCAGGTCATAAAGAAAGTACTCAAGCACCTCACACACTTTTGAATCACCTAATCATTCTCCAATCTACATGTTAAAGGATTTGGTTGAGTTATAAAAGGGGAAATAATTCACCCACCTAACCTGACATTTCTAGTTATTTTTTTAAGGCATGTACGTGTTGAAAATTGAGTGCTATAGGGGAGAGGGGTCAAAACATGTATGAGGTCCTTTACATGCTATAGGAAGGGCACACATAGGGGATCATAGTGGTATGCCTATCCCCTAATAAAGATAAAATTTAAAATTCTTAAAAAACCACATAAAGCACAATCAATGATCAAATATTAAATGCATTTGATTTTTATTTTATATTTGTTTGCAAAATAAGTATAGGCTAGCAGCCAAACAAGTTGGATTGTGTTCAAAGTAGTTTTGACAAATCACTGACAAAATCTTGGGTGCTCATAAGAGAGTTGTATGCTAAAAGTAGACCCACACCTAGATAAACATAGAACCCAAATGTCACACCAATATAAGACTCCCTTATAGATAAGAGACAACTACACAACAAAATAGCCCTGCCACATCAACACCATACAAACCCATATGTCCCATCTTTGAATCGTAATATAAATTATTATAGCCAAGTTTCCCACAAGTACATGACCGATTTAACACTTATAGGAATCCAATTGTCTCATCAAACATGACCCCTTCAACACATATCAACATTTGTTTCCCCCTCTCGCTAAATGAACCACGCACGTACTAGTCACTTCAACTCTGCGCCCACCTGCATCCACAAAAACAAGCTATAAGGCATCTATTCTTCATGAAAAAAAATATAGAAACAAATGAAAACATTCCACCAAACCAATCAACTCACAATTTAATGGCCGCACCATATCAAATCTGTAATTTATATCATTCAAATTTCAAATTCAAAAGAGGATAGGAATTTAATACACCATATCAAACAAGCATGAAACAAATCACAATAATTCTTAATTCAAATTATAGCCATGAAATCCTTGAAGACTCAACTTATTTTAGAGTGAGCATCATAAGAAAAAGAAGAGTGACACACACAAAAAATAGCAACATAATAAGAAAAGGAGGCAACAACACAAAATATAGACCACTAGCTTCCATAGTGTTCCAAGTATTACTCTACATGCATTATATTAAGATTATTTATATAATTTATGCTTGTGAATGTGTTCATGTACAAGAGAGGTGATATTTTTTGAAATCTTATTGTTTTCATTTGTAAGCTTTATATTGTTCTTCAATACAACCACTACAATCATATGTTAGTAGTTGTATTTCACTAAGCTTTATATTGCAATCATTACAATCATAGTTTAACAATTGTGTTTCCCTTCTATACAATGTAAGTGTAGTTCTTAGTTTGTTGTGTGTAAGTATGTGTATACTGTACATACCTTTTAGATATGATATTTGTTAAACTTTGACTTACTATTTTTCATCCCTTTGCCTTATATTGTTCTATGGTAGAGCCATACGTTAACAAGTTTGTTTCCATTGTTTACAATGTAAGTGTAGTTCCCAATTTGTTGTGTGTCAGTATGTGTATACTATACATGCCTATTAGATATGAGATTTGTTAAACTCTGACTTACTATTTTTCATCCTTTTTCATTTATTTTTTCCTTTGTTATAGTCATAGGTTAATAGTTGTGTATCCCTTTTATACAATGTAAGTGTGGTTCCCTTATTTCGTACTGTAGTTTACTCATAGATTTATAGTCAAGTGTTTCCCTTGTATACAATGTAAGTGTACTTCCCAGTTTGTTGTTCATGGATATGTCTATAGTTATACTATGCATTCCTATCATATATGAGATCCATTAAAGCCTTGACTATTATTCATCCCCTTGTTTTGTTTTCCTTCACTAGAGTCATAGG
The DNA here is from genome assembly GCA_007258455.2 of Sequoia sempervirens. Lineage (NCBI taxonomy): Eukaryota > Viridiplantae > Streptophyta > Pinopsida > Cupressales > Cupressaceae > Sequoia > Sequoia sempervirens. Next base: position 26,336,080 of record VDFB02322083.1, on the reverse strand, counting down.
TTAATAGTTGCAATTCATAGTTTATGGTGAGAGTATATGTGTCATGTGTATATGCTTGAGAATTCCAATGTTGATCACAATGAAGTTGTTCCACTCACTATTTTGTTCTCCATTACACTCATAGGTTAACAATCTTGCTTTGTCTATATGTATTGTTATGTTTTTGAACTATTTACAGTATTTTTTAATGTGAATGCAACAAACTAAGAAGAAAACACATAAAAAACTAATTAATCTTCTATTCAAGTATCATTGTCATCTTACACAAAGAAAAATATCATTGAATATGAAAATGCCTACGTATTACTACCTAAATAACTAAATATATGTTTTTCTTTCCTTCAATATTCTTGGTTTTGATTGTACTTATTTTGTGCAAATGACTAAGGAAAATGGAATGGAAACCCGTGCACTACAAAAAAAAAGAGTCACAACAAGGTTTCCCTCCCACAAAAGAGGTGTTAGATTTCCCCTAGAAGTAGATCCTCCAGTTGATGTAGAGAATAATCCACAACTTGTTGCACTAGTAGTGGAGGTTACTACACCTCGAAGACCACAACATGAGGTTCCTACACCTTGAAGACCACAAAAGGTAACAATGCAAATATGGCTATGGTCATCAGAGGACATGATAGGAGCACTCCATGATGTAGATGAGAACATGTCCATAAGGGGAGCTTCAAAAAAGTGGAAAATCCCAATAGACGCCTTCTCCAAATGGTTAGGCAACCTAACAACAACTTCTAAGAAAGGCCCTCCAATTGTCCTCATTGAAGAGGAAGAACTTATAATTGTGGAATGGTGTAAAGAAATGGTTGCGGTAGGCCATGGTCTTGAGATTGTCAATCTTAAGGCAGAGGTCGCCCAAATTTGTGAAAATAAACCCAACCCTTTCAATAATGGGCTCTTGAGGAAGTCTTGGTGGATAGGTTTCAAGAATTGACATCTAGAACTGATGTTGCAAATAGTTGAAGGCCTAGAAAAAGATAGGGCATTGAACCTTAAACCTACTACTATATCTACTTTCTACAATACATTGTCTGCAATATATGATGCAAATCCATATGGTCCTCATCGCATTTGGAACTATGATGAAATTGGTAGCCAAGCAGGAAGAAATGGGGCCATAAGGGTGCTAGCTAGAAAAGGTAGCAGGAACGTGTCCTACATTATTCTAAATATTCGTGAATGGACAACCATTCTATGTTGTGTTAATGTTGTCAAACAGAGCATTCCAAGGTTTTACTTGTTTAGGGGAAAAAGTACTTGAACAAATTTTACATTGCAAACTGCAAACCAATTGCTTGAATAGTAGCCTAACCGCATGTATGGATGACAAAGGAGTTGTTTATGGAATGGTTGCACCACTTTCTGTGGTCAGCTCTAGGCAACATTTCACCCACCAACATGCAGTTGCTAATTTTTGATGGGCATGGAAGCCATGTCATACTCACAACCATCCAACAAGCAAGAGGGTTGGGTATAGATTTACTAACTTTTCTAGCACACACCTCACATAAAATACAACCATTAGATGTGAGTGTGTTTTCTCTTTTCAAAAGGGCGGTCCCACAATAGTGGTTTACAATTCCCTTCATGAAGAAAAATTGCAAAAACGCTCCCCAAAAGAAAATTATTTTTTTAGCGGTTCGCTCGAAGGGGGGTGTTCGAGAGAACCCAAAAAAGGGTTCACTCGAACAACCCCCTTTGAGAAACCCCCTTTTTGAAGCCAGGTTCACTCAAACCCCTTTTGGCTAGTTTTTTAAAATGAAATCAAGGTAAATGAGAAAAAGGGGGTTCAAGCGAACCCCCCTTTGCTTGAAGGGGTCTAGGGGGTTTGCTTAAACCCCCTGTTTTTTCCCTTCCCCCCTCCTCTAAGAATTTTCTATAAAATTTTACCTTTCTGAGCTTGGGTTGAAGATTAAAATGCAATCAAAATCATAGACCCAATTGGAAGATGGTAGTCCTTAGAAAAAAGCTATCCATCAAATATAATTTTAATATATTTTGGTTTTATTATGCAATTTTTTAGTTTAATTAAACATAGGTTTTTCATCGAAAATCGAGCTCTTTGTTCTACACATGTGGAAATATAACAAATTATCAAAAAAAAAAGGAAAAATATCTATGCACTTGATATTGATGTCCTTGATGCAACAAAAAAAATTGAATTTCGATACATACAAAAGAAGTTATTTGTTAGCAAGTAAACACATGTCTAAATTGTAAATGGTTTGACTTCAAAACTTAATTGAGAAAAAATATTTAATAAAACACTATGAAACCAATTGCATCCACTAGATATCATAGTTATGAATCTAAATTCGAAAAAAATAGAATTTTATCCTTCATAGAAAAAAAGTTGTGTTAGTAAGTACACATAACTCTTTAAAAATGGTGTTTAAGTACTGTTAAAAACTAGTTTTTGAAGGAGATGGAAAAATAAATGAAATTTGATTCCAAAAGTTTTAAAAAATATATATTTAGAATCTACAGACAAAATGCCACTAATCACTATTTTGCATCATCTTCAAATTCCTCATGGTTTAGCAGCTATAGGTGCCCGAAAGTGAAGATTTAGTTAAAAAAAATCAGTTGAATGTCAATTTTGGCCAAAACGTGTAAACCACTATTTTGGGATCACCCAAAACATGCATCATGGCTGGCAAGCTATCCAAACATTGAAAGCGAGAGGAAAAAACTTGCGGAACTAGGTAGAAAATCACTGTTAAAAGCTTTGACAGTCGATAATATCAAATGAAGATTTAGAAGGACTGAGATATGGCCACTCAATTTGGATGCACTCATGGATGAAATGCATCCCAACGACACATTTGAGGTTAGCATCTAGGTGAGGATGCTTCTATAGTGCATAACATCCTTAGCCTTTCAGGAGTTGCTATGTCAAGAGACAATGCTAACAAACGTTGGTGTTCACTCTTCTAGATGGTCAATTGTAGTCTGCAACAAAATCACAATTAGAGGAACATATACCACATTCACCTCACAACTGTCCTTCTAATTTAGTTGCACAAGTGGTGGGTGATCAACGAAAATCCTCACATGGTGGACAACTCGGTTGACCAATTGGACGATAGTCTGAGTCTTCCCATGTAGTGTAGCCAACCATCCTGGTTGGTGTAGGTATTGATTTGCATGTCCAATAAGAGCAAGGTACTTTTAGTTTCCCATCACCACCACTTGCATTTTTCCTACCTAAAATCATGCATTACTATTTTGATTGTAGCACTTTAGATTTAGGAGGTAATGCGTATTTCATCGAGGACTCATAGGAAGTGGACATTGAGGTGGAGGAGAACATTGTCTCACCATTGGAGCAGGCAAAAGAAACAAAAATAGTTCCACACATCAACAAATTCCTCAAGCTATTTGTGCACACTGTTTATCAAAAAATTACAAAAGTGTTGATACTGAAATTCGGTTGAGCAGACAATCTCAGCTCTTAACGAAAGATGACTATGTATGAATCTATTACTATAGTAGGAGGAAAAGAAGAAAGAGATTAAGGAGATCAAATCCTAAAAGAAACAAGAGAATGAGGAGAAAAAGTAGCATGAAATGTGGCGAGGAAATTGAAGGAGCATGCCAAAATAGAAAAGAAGATATAGTGTAAAGAAAAAGGGTAGCACAAACTACAACTGAAGAAGGATAGAGACATCAAAAAGGAGCAAGAGAGGCCTCAAAGGGAACATGACATAAAGGAAAAAGAGATTGAGGTGGCGTAGAGGACTTTACACCAAGAAAGGTGGTTAAGCACTCTTGGTAATCCCTTGTTAGAAAGTAATGTACTATTTTTGGATTTGATGAACATCAATATCCCTCACTACTCCACTGCAATGAATTATTCAACCCTTTAACAATCTAAGTTAAGGTGCAATCAATTTATAAGTTAGACTACCAGTCGATATGTACATCATATCCCATAGATATCAGTCATATGAATTGCTCACCATTGGCCCCATCACATGTAACTTGCACTCAATTTTCTAGTCCAACTCAGTCATGTAAGCAACACTCCACAATGAATGGAAGGGAACGAGAACATGGTTTCCATTGGTAACCCAAGCAACTACCACCAATTCTCTATCACAATAGCTCTTAATTGTTTTCCAATCATTGCAACAACATTGATATCTCCAAATGTAGCCTTATTTTGTTTTGATTTGTAATGTATTTTTTTGCCCTAGCCTGTGATCTGGTCATATGCCATAACTGAGGGCTATTTTTTTGTGCTGGTTTAGTGATTGATTTTTTCCCCTCATAAGCCTTGAATGTACTTGAAGTGCCAAATACATCTGTTTTTTTCATTTTTCCATAACTTTTTGCCATTTTATCAAAATTCTGCAAACAAGATATTGACGAAAAGCTAGTTTCATGTACTTCACAGTGGTGTAGGCCATTTTTCCAAATTTTATCATAGGTAAAAATTATTAGCATCTAAAGTTAGATCTCCCATTTTGACCTCTAATCTCATAACTTTCTACCATTTTTTTTTCTTCTGATTTTGGTGATTCAAGTTGTGTTTGAAAGGTATTCAGGAGCTCTTTCATTGTGCCCATGCACTTTTTCTAGATTCAACCCCAAGTATTATTTATTCAATATTTTGCATATTTGGCATTGTGACTATTTACTTGGACATCTTGACTCCTGGAGAGGTTCTACTAGTTTTGTAAAACTTCATTTGTTGTATATATCATATTTGGGAGTTTCTAATTGATATTGAAGGTCAATTTCTTTGTAATCTTGGAGATTTATCATAGTTCAATATGGGGTTTTCATTTCATCCCTCTCTGATTATGTTGAAAAGAGGAAACTATAAGCAATTGAGAGATGGCATCATAAAACATCTCCAATGGATTTTTTTTTTTGCTCCATTTGTATAATCTTGTTCCCCCTCTTGGTACTGGTAATAAGAAATTTGCATGGAATTGTAAAAGGGATCATGCCTTAGGAGTTATTGCAATGCATATTGATGTTGCCACTTTGAATGTTATTGATCATTTTGAGTGTTATCATACTCTTTGGACTAAAATTTTGGAGATATATGCAGATCCAGATACTCAGCCATTCCTAGATGATCATGTTTTAGATTTTCTTGTGCCTCTTCATTTTTCAAACAAGATACCCTATGATCATGATACTATGAAGGAGTTTGAATATTTGGAATACTTTGAATATTCTGAAGAGGGTGAAAAGGGTTCTTTAGATGATTTTTCTTCATCAAATACAGTTGATGTACCTTCACCTTCAATGATTCATTGTGTAGATTCATTGATTGAGGCTTCCATCATTCCTGTTTAGCAAGACCTTTCATCTTATGTTTGTGATTCATTGAGCACATTCAGTGATTCACTACAACAAGTATCTCATTGTCTTCCTGATTGGGATTCCTATCTATCAAACATTGCATCCTTGTTTGTGGAGTCTCACATTTCATATTTGGGGGACACATTTGAGGGACCGTTATCTCTCGTCTTAGATGACAACCATTTCACAAATATTGTCAAACCATCATGGTCTTCAGATACTGTTCAACATCAATTTCCACATAGTCTTGATTTGTCACCTTCTTTATTGATTAGGCATGTACTTGATTTGATTGTGGCATCTTCATCTTCAGTGGAAAAGGAGAAACATGAGCAACTTTCAAAGACATCATCATGATACATATTTTTCCTTCCTTCAATTCCTATTCAGAATGGGAAGCATTCCTGCATTTTTACTTGGTTTTGTTTCTTCCAAAAGGGAGACAAGTTGTTTGTCGATATTGGATCATGTTTTGTCTTCAGACACTTACCATTCTTTTAAACGACGAGGGGCTACATAGTCTCCCTCTTTCCCTCTTATAGAGGAGCTATTGATTGTAATGTATCTATGCGACGAATGGTGTACTTGGGGGGTATTATGGAGTCCTCCATCCTTCCTCATTTATTTTTTCTCTCTTTTGGAGAGGAGTTTTGTCACACTGGGTTTTCTCCTTTTCTCTAGTTGTGAGAGATTTCTTTGCATTTGCATTTGTACATGGGTACCTAATATGGCCTAGTTTTTGGAACCCATTCTTGCATCTCTACATCTTTTCATAATAATATTCTCTCCTAAGTTGCACTTCAAGGGGTTGTTGGTATGAATAAATGTCTTGTACCTAGTTAATTCAATCAATAGGTAATTAGGGGACTTATTCACATGTTAATTTTACTTAGGATATAAGATTCCTTCTATAAGCCTTAGTTGTCTATTCTAGAAGTCTTATCTTATCTATGCATCATTTCTTAGGTAGTTAGTTAGTTGTCACATGTCAGAGGATTAAGACACATGCCATATTCATTTTCAATCCTATTCCTCAACTTTCCTATATAAGGAGGGTTATTGTACTCATTTGTATCATACTTCATACCTCATCATTTTGATAGGTCTTAATATCAAGCAAGCTCATATTCTTGCATACTCTCTTGTAGAAGGTTTTCATTGTTTTTGCAGGTGGTCTTGGGTGTTGAGCTAATCTTCAACTCTTACAATATCTACAAATGCAACTTTATTGGTGATAGTTTATAATTTATGATATCTATAGATGCAAACATAATTTTTTTTGATTTGTAATTTATTTTTCTTATCTATTGCCATGTGTGTTGTATTTATGCTTTTTGTTTTCAGCTATGTTAATGGTGATAGTTTTTCATTTTCAGTTATCCCACTTTGATTTCATATGACACATGTAAATAGCTGATTTGGAAAAGGTGTCAAAAAAGTGCCTATTTGGCCATGCGATTGATATATGCACGGGACCACCCCCACAAGCTATGTGGAACGACGTCTGAAGTGGACATTGTGACCATGTCACAATTTTATAGTCTTCCACCCTTTTAGTCCAATTGCTCACATTAATCACCCACCACCCTCACCAATTCTTTTGTACAAACATGTTTAATGTGCATCCCTTCTCATTACCTCCACAACATGTCAAGCAAAGCCTAAGTGCTTATGCATTGAATGCTCATGCTACCTCACACAACTCCCCAACTTTCTCCCCTTTCTTTCTACCATCATCTCGACTCTTCTTCGCAAACAAAGAAGGTGTTCATTTAAGGTCTTTGCAACTTCAATCCCACCACCACTACATGTTACACTTTGATGTCATTCTCCCTTATAGCTTCTTTATATATACATATGTGTATACATATGTATATACATATACATTTATGTATAGAATGTATATATATATGCATATACATATATACATACATATATATGTATACATATATGAATATACATATGTATGTTTATACATATGTATTATGCTATTGTTCTTGAATTCATTCATATAAATATTGTTGGTTTGTTTTGGTTTGTTCAGTCTCACAAATAGCCAATTTATGAATCCAAAAAATGCATGTAAGCAATTGTATAGACAACAACAAAATAGAATTGTATAAACATATATATACATATACATATATATATATATATATATGTGTGTGTGTGTGTGTGTGTGTGTGTGTGTGTGTGTGTGTGTATACATATTTATATGATTGAATTGATGAAGCCAAACTTATGAAAAAGAGAACACCCCCAAATTTATCCATGACAACTAAAAAAATCTATAATAGTTTTTTTGAGTGAACTGATGAATCAGAACCTATGAAAAAGAGAACACCCCCAAATTTATCTATGGCACTGAAAACCCTACAATATTTGCATGACTAAATTGATGAAGCAAAACCTATGAAAAAGAGAACATCCCCAAACTTATCAATGACACCTAAAAATGCTACAATACTTGCATGACTGAATTGATGAAACCAAAACTATGAAAAAGAGAACACCACCAAATTTATCTATGGCACCAAACTACAATATTTGCATGACTGAAGTGACTAAGAAAAACCTATAAAAAAGAGAACACGCCCAAATTTATCAATGGCACCTAAAAAATCTACAATAGTTGCACGATTGAATTGATGAAGATGAACCTATGAAAAAGAGAACACCCCTAAATTTATCCATGACACCTAAAAAAGATACAATAGTTTTTTTAACTAAATTGATGAATCAAAACCTATGAAAAAGAGAACAACCCCAAATTTATCTATGGTAGAAAAAACCTACAATATTTGTATGATTGAATAGATGAAACAAAACCTATGAAAAAGAGAACACCCCAAAATTTATCAATGACACCTAAAAAAACTAGAATGATTGAATTGATAAAGTTGAACCTATGAAAAAGAGAACACCCCAAAATTTATCCATGGCACCTAAAAAAGCTACAATAGTTTTTTTGATTGAATTGATGAATTAGAACCTATGAAAAATAGAACACCCCACAAACAAGATCTATTAATATCCCATTAGTGGGCTTATCATAGATTCAACCGGCTATGTAAAAAGGGTCGTTAGGTGCATGTTTAAGTATATCTTTAGAGGAGAAAGCAATGTCAAGAGGATTTTTAGTTCAGCCTTTATGATGTTGAGTTTTGACCAATGCAACCAAACCATCGATGGGATTTTGTTCTTGTTGATTAGTATCCATAGGACTTTGTTGAATTGTATCTATGTTCTCATCATCTATGTCTACATTCATCACATCAAACTTTGTAGTTTCACTAGCTTTGACAAATGAAATATTATGTTTCAGCATGGGGTTGGTAAATATTTGCAAGTTTTGGTTAGGAGGGGCAACAAAATTATTTCCTTGATCATTAACACCTCCAATGGAAAGGTGACTGAAATCAATGAGGTCTTGCACAAGATGTTTAAGACGCTTACAATGTTCCATATCGTGTCCATTTTGTCGGTGATAATGGAAATAAGCATTTGATCTAAAGTTTGGAGGTAGAGGCTTATTAGGATTGGGTGTTTTGACGGGAGGCAAGGTAATCATTTTCTATTCTAAAAGTTGTGACATTGTGTTATGAAGGGTGTTAGGTAGGGGAGTGAATTGTCTTTTCGGGTCCCCATAGTTAAAGGGTATCATTTCTTTTATGGTAGCTACTTGAGTATTGGTGTTTTGACTTGTTTGTTGAGGGGGATTAAGTTGGAGGAAGACTCTATTCTACTTTCTAAAAGGTTGGTAATTATTTTGGTTTGTGGGCTCAGACTTCTCAGTTTGGCTAAAGGCAAATTTTGTATCACGACTACTAACCAATTTTTGTTAATCATAGAGGAAAGTACACAAGTGCATGAAGGAGGGGAATTTCATCATGGTAAGTTTATCTTGTATCTTTCTTTAAAATTTCTCTATAAACATCTTTTGAAAGTGAGGATCAAGAACCTTTACATCAATTTGAGAATAAAGTGATTGATAACATGAAATAAAATTAGTAATATTTTCTTCTTCTTTTTGCTTACATCTCATCAAATCGGCCAAGGTCATCTTAGGGGTCATATGCACTTGGAAATGGTTTATAAATTCCTCAAAAATTTCATTGAATGAATGGATTGAGTTGTTTGGTAACGAAGAAAACCATTCTAAGGCAGTATCCTTCAAGGACTTAGGGAAAAGTTTGGCCAAGAGTTTGTCATCAAGAACAAAGTCACTACATCATGTAATTGGAAACATGGTTAGAAGGATCTCCTTTCCCCCCATATTTCTCGAATCTAGGCACCTCTACACCTTGTGACATCGATGTTCAAAATATCTTCAAGGACAAGGGACTACTTTTGACATAATATGTAGGTGGGTCATTTTGATTTTGGTTGATAGTGGAAACTTGTTTTCGAAGGGATGAAACGGTTTGGAAAAGTTGGTGTATGAGAGGGTCATTGCTTGTGTTGTGAGATTGAGGTGAAAATGGTGGAGGTGTGTATTTGTTTGAAGCCCAAGTGAATGGAATGCTTATAGGTGGTAAAGTGGTAGGAGATATGACATGCGATGCCACAAAGGTACTAGGGATGCTAGCGAAAATACCTAAGGGATCACATTACTAGTCAATTGTATTGTTGTTGTAACTTGAGTATTGGTATAGGTAGGAATAGAGGCAATTGTTGTGGGAGGAGGAATTTGAATTCCTCCTTGGCTTGTGACATTGTTCGTAGGTAAAGTACAACTAGTGGTTGCGGTAAGTTGTTTTCCGAAGATGTGAACTATATTACACACAAGGTCAAGTCTATCTTCACTTTCAAGCATGCGATGAATGTTATCTATGGTATGAATAGTGGTAGTTGAAATGTTTTCAAGGATTATTTGATTATTTAAGTTTGCTAAGTCTTCATGAATTTGGATTATGTTTTCTTGCGGAACACTATCAACCCCTTTTTTAGCATGCATCATACTACTTGAAGGAAAAGAGTTGTTAAGGGTATGGTCCATACCTAGTGGACTAGTGTCAACACTAGTAGTGAAAGAGCTAGACAACCCAAGATCCACGACGATTGTGCTATCGCGGGATGAAACGAGCCTCAAACTTCATCTCACTATAGTATTAGCAATAGGACACCAAGTAGAAATGCTCATGCAAGGGATACTAAATGCGAGATGAATGCGAATGCAATTTAAGCTAAATAAAATGAAATGAATATAATGAAAACTCTGTAAAATGAAACAAAAGGTTATCAATAACAAACAAGAGCACAAAAATAGAGTTTTAAATTCTGGAAAATGCAGTGCAGAATCTGCTTTGGGAATAAATCACCCAGAGGTGCATATGAGTCCTAGTGGATGATTTTTTCAAAATTTTCAAAAAAATTCAAGTGATTTTTATGCTTTCTAGATTGTCTGATCTGTAACCTAAATGAAAATGAAGATTTTAGATGCAAAAATGCAACCTATATGCACTTTCACTAATGCAAAATTTAGAAACCCTAGAATGATAATTAACTAATGCAAAACCTAATGCAATGTTAATGCAAGCAAGATCTAGGGTAATGATGCACTCCAAATCAAAATTATGATGTTCTAAATGCAGGTTCACCAAAATGAAAGATTGAATTTTGTTGGTTCTATGCTTGGGATATAGAATAACAATCTTCACACTCTTTCATTCAAGGAAAACCTTAGAGATCTCAATCTTAGGTATGCAAAAGAGAAAGAGATCTTGCAATAGGGCTCTCCTAGGGTCTGATTATAAACTAATAACAGGTTCACCACCAAGGTAAGGCTTGGAAAGACAAATGAAATGAATATTTAATGCTTAAACCTATATTGCAATGCAAACTTTCACTAAATGACCTAAAATGCATGTAAATCAAAACATAAAGCTACTAGAGATGAATGATTTGCACCTAAAAATATGAAGAAGACTGGATGAAGGCCTAACATGTTGAAAACACCGATTTTAAAGCCTTCTGGGACTCATATGCCAGTCTGGGTGATTTAGTCCCAGATTAGGGTTTCTAGGTAGAAACTAAAATTTGGCAAAAGGGTGCTTGGAACTTAAAAAATCTGAAAAATGACCTATATTGGGACTCATACGCCAGAATTGGCGTATCATTCTAGTTAGGGTTTTTTGAAACTTAAAAGTTTGAATATGCTCCTTAATGTCTACTCTATCCTTTCCAATTGATTTTTGGATTCGAAACCCTGATTTGCAACCTGTAGAAGTCTTCCAATGATCTTCAATGCAAGGTGACAAATTTGATAACTTTCTCCAAACTTGCTCTTCAATGTTTCTTCAACCTAAACCTACAAATCACACACTAAAGAGAGGGAAAAATGTTGTTTTCTTAGTAGAAAGGGGTTTGTCTTGGTCAAACCCTGTTTTGGTAATCAAACCTTGAAATGAAGTGAAATAGGAATGGAGAATGATGAATGAAAAAAATATGATGTTGCAACTTAGCAAACCCAAGCAATAAAGTGTTGCAAACATGTATGAAATGGCTCTAATGGATGTAGATCTTGACTCTTGCTTGAATATAATAGATCTTGAATTGAATGCTAGTTTGAATCATAAAACCCTACATCACAAATGTTAGCTCAAAGACAAACATGATGCATAAAGACTTTGACATGATGCTTGATGCTTGAAGAATGCTCTAAAAAACTTGATAATCAGCTCTTGAAGACTCTTGAATGCTCTTGTAAACACTTGAATGCTCTTGTGAACTCCAATTTGCTATAAGGATGCTCATTCAACTTGCTAGGTCACTTGATTGCTTGTTAGGTGAAAATGAGTGAAAGAAACTAGTCTTTATACTTGTTTATGCCAAATTTCCCAAAATTACAACACTACAAGCCAACATTAGAGATAGAGGATACAATCCTGCCAAGAATTTGAATTAATTTTTATTTTGGGCCACACGGGACTCATACGCCAAGGTGGTATATGAGTCCCATTAGGCATAAATTATGGGACCATTTTTAAAAATGCTTAGAAAGGTGTAAAATCAGGATTGAGACCCAAAACCCCAGGTGAGACCCATATGCCCAAGGTGGTGTATGAGTCCTAGATCACTAAATTTGGGCCACACAACCCAAAAGAACCTAAATTATGATTGGATGTTGATTTATGTTAGGATTATCCTCAAAAAAATGCATTAATTAAGGCTTGTGGATGCAAAATGAGGCCAATTAAGGCATAAAGAAGCCCAATTATTTATGAAAACCCTAGAAAAGTGTGAAAGTGTGTTACAAAACTTTACAACACCTTGAATAAGCTATGATTAAGTTTATTCAATTCACAAGGGCCCAAGACCTAATGTGAGTGTGGTAAACACATTACAATACTAAGTCAAGGCATCATTAAGCTCAATTTTATAAGAAGGGCAGGGAAACAAGTGTGAAAAATTTCATCGATGACATTTTTTGACACTACATATATATTGAAGGACATTTTTAAGTGGGAAAATTATCCATCCATCTAATTTAACAATTTTAGTTATATTTTTATAAGGTACATGCATGTTAAAAATGAAATGCTATAATACTTAAAGTTATATGGTTGTTGGCCTATGAAAAGGGATAATATGTCGGTACCTCAATTCAATTACATAAATACATGCAAAAAAATATATTAATGTAATATAAATGCAAAAAATAAGTGAATTAAGGTATTGACATATTATAACTTTTCATAGGCCAACAACCATATAATTAATAAAGGGAGACTCTCCCTCGAACACACCTTACACAAAAAATAGTGTTCAAGAACAACAAACATGAACCTTTATTATACTCTCAGAAATCATCTACATACATGCACAATCAAATGCAATACAACTATATGGTCACAAGACCACTATTACAAAATTTGGGTTACAAATACTTGTAGAAAATCAAACATGCAAGTCTTTGAATGGCAATAATGACCATTGAAACCCCAACCTCCGTTCTATACCTTCATTCTATGTTGAAAAACAATAATTCCATCTCTATTCTCAGCTAGAATGATTCCCTTTCATTCCTCGACACTTCATCATTTTTTTCTTCCAACTAACTATCACTTCTATTTTTGGTGCCTAACAGATTCAGTTGTCCCTTTTTTTGGGCCTAAGAAATTTCTTAAATTTTAGTCCAACTTTTGGGAGCCATAACTTTTGAATCAAACATCGAATTGACAAACATTCTGTGTTGTTGGAAAGATCTCAACAAGTAGTAGGGCTGTAAAAATTTTGACCATTTTTTGAATTGATTTGGAACCTCTAGGTGCCTCAAAATTGATTTTGAATATTTTTAAAGGGATTTTGAAGAAAAAACATTAATATCTCACAAGTGAAAAATGGTACTGAATTGATTTATTCACCATTAGCTTCATTTCATCATTTTGGAGTTCTCTATATTATTTCATGTCTATATGTGCACAAATGCTAACTTACTAAAAATAGAAACCTCCTATTTTTAACTCTTTGAACTTACTAAAAATAATAACAAAAATCAAAATAAACATTTTTTTTGGGATGGAAGATTGCTCTTACACCCTAATTTTGCTAATAGGCTATATTTAGTGTTAGCTTTCAGTTGATGTTTTGTCTCACAACGCAAAACTATCTACTCCCTAGAAAACTTCTTCAAAAAACAAGATCAAATCAAATGCAATTAGATGTCCAAATCTAATCTCTGTACATCCTTATCTCTACTATCTTTAATATAATCATTGCAATCCTATCCTAATCTTAATAGGTGCCATTACATATTACAAGTTTCCTATAAATATGATCTATGCAACACTTAAAATTTTCCAACTCAAATGTTATTTACTAGATCTTGTTCTCCTGATTTGTAGGTGAGGGATTTCCTACTGTAAAAGATTCTGGCTCCAATTCAAGCCATTTTGCAAGAAGCTTGAAGGCAATTTATCCTTGCAACATCTTGTTGATAATGAAGAATATAAAGTATCAAAATTACATGAGCTATAATTTCTAGACAAATCTTGAAACTGATTTTTCAATTTGGATGGGGTTTAAAGTTAGAATCCATTAATTTAATTTGATTTTACACAATCTATTATGCATTAAATATTATCTAATA